>OFHV01006974.1:0-14831 GCA_900245895.1 Lacerta bilineata
GCTGGGAAACATTTAACTGTTTTAAATGTATACTGCAGAAAAAAAGCCTCAGGTACAGTTGTGCAAAGCACATTTCCTTTTCTGGCTGTGTGTGTGTGGGTGGGTATGAGTGTGTAAAAGGGAAGTCACAGAAATTATCTCAGAAAAAAAAGGTATTCTGAGAGTTTTATGCTATTCATTTGTTTGCTTGTTTTTCTCAAATGGGAAAAGAGAAAATAAAAGCTGAAATTCTCCTAATTTTGTGCCACTAGGCCAGACAAAATTTCTGACAGGTGAAATGCTGCCTATTGCTTGTTTATATAGCAGGTGATCCCTCCCTCTTGGTTGTATTATTATTATTGTTGTTGTTGCCCCAACTGCATTGTACACCATATGCTGGATCAATACTTTAAATAATAAGCAAACAGTTAAACAAGAATTTTATAGCATAAGGGAAGGAAAAAATGAGAAAGAAAATAAAATCAATTGGCAGTGTAAGGCACCTGCTAGACTAATATACAACTGTAGGCTTATATCCATTAAAAGAATACTTAGAAGAATGCTGTGTGTCACATTCATGGATCAATTCTGCGATATCTATTGCAAGGGGCCATTTCCAGAGGGAGCTATCGTTTAACTTCACAGCTGCAAAGCAGCTGTTGGGCTCTAGTTTATGAAATGTACCCTTGCTCAATGACTTCTTTGCCGATGACCAGAATTTAGGACCTCTTTATGAAAGAAGAAACGTGTGTTATTTCATCATGAAGCAATTGAACAAGGAGGAGGACCACTAATCTAGGAGTTGTAGTCAAAGCTAGTCCTACCCAGAGTAGACCCACTGAAATCAATTGGCATGGTTAACTTAGGGCAATTAAATTTCTGTTGGTCAGCTGACCAGATCTTACAATCCCTGGTTAGTTTTCCAACAGATACTGCCAGCAATAATAATTTTGTAATATTGTTCTTCCACACTAAGCATCTACGAGAGCAGGGCAGGAGGAGAGAACCTGTGGCTTTTCTGATGCTGTTGGGTCCCCAAAGAATGCTGGGATGTTATGGGTGCTGAGAATTATAGTTCTGTGAAGGGCTAAACTACAGTCCTCTGTATTCTTTGAGGGAAAGCAGTAACTGTGGTATAAATGTGCATTAAATGTATGGTGTTGGGTGTAACCTATCGCCCACAGCCGGCATGACTAACAATCAGGAGTGTTGGGACTTATAGCACCAGCAACATCGAGAGGGCAACAGGTTCCCCAGCTCTGCACTAGAATCAGAAGAAATCTGTCAAATCTGCAGGCATGTACATGCATATCAAAAATAACCCCCTTACACATTTAGTCGAAAAAAGAAGAAAGAAGAAAGAAAGAAAGAAAGAAAGAAAGCACAAGAAGCAATATTTGTGATTGCATGTCTAGCCCTAGTGGAGGACAAAGGTTCAGTCTTTTGTGGGAATTGACCCATGAGTCTTCCCAAAGGTGAAGGGGGATGATCCAGATGTTGCATCAATTTTAGCCCTCAAAAGGGCCCTTCTTCTTCTTCTTCTTCTTCTTCAACATAATAACACAGGGCAATTCATCATCTTTAAAAAATAAAAAACCAAACACATTCACAGGAAAAGAAAAAGATTTCTCAATGTAAATTATGCATAATCAGTATTTATCGAGCTCAGTTAATTGACACATAACAAAAGAGATGTGTAATTTGCACACCAGAAACAGGGAGGGAAACTGAACAATGAGTATCTGATTGCACAGAGAAGGAGTCATTGCGGCTTTCAAAATGCATTTTGCATTTTCAGAAGAGGCAGAGGTCAGAATCTGATGGCCTGGGTGCACATGTGCAGAGCAGGATTCAAATCCCAGTTCAGACAAGATGTTCAGTGGTTGGCCTTAGGAAAGTCTCTCTCTCTCTGCCTCACTGAACCCGAATTGCTAGTGTGATCAGAGAAGTATGCAAGCAACTATAATGTAGTTAGCAGATAGATAGTTGGTCTTGGACTACAGTTCATATCTCTGTTCATTCAGTCATTCTCTATCACCCTATGGTACTTCACAGGGTATTGGGAAAAATCAAAGTGCACCAACTTGAGTTACAGGAAGGATAGAGCTAGCATGGTGTGGCAACACCCTTGAGGAACTTCTGTAAAGATCAACTGGAAAGAGTTTTCTGGGCCTTCTGCTTCCAAGTGGGCTTCAGGATCTGAGGCACAGGAGGGGAACAAGTGGTGCAAGGATTAAGATTGATTTAAATTCAGCACCGATTGCAAAACCCACTTGCATCACTTCCACTTGGGAGTTCTTGATCAGAGCTCCCAGATAGGGTAGAGCCAAGGCTTGCAATCAGAGCTGAATTGGCTGAAGGCAAGACCTGCTTTCAGCAGGAATATTGTCAACTGTAGCTTGAATTCAGTCCAGGGCAGCAAAGGAGGAATCAGGAGTGCATTGAGTATACTCCCAATTCTTCTTTTGAATTCTGACACCTGACATCATAGGATGTCTTGTGATTGATAGGTGAGAGGCTCTGCCCTGCAGAGAGTGAGTCACTTCTGTATCTGTTCCCCACCCCTGCCAAAAAACATTTTTTATGCTGTTGAAAGCATGCCAATATTTTCCTCTTTGTTTTTGGGTGGCTCCACTTTGCCTGTAATTTTATTGGCACTTAACAATGGACTTTGCTACTAAAGGGAGTGACCTTGCATTTGGGATAGGTGGATGACTTACTTTTCAAAGCAGAAGTGTTGATAAGTACCATGTTTTTTGCTCCATAAGACACACTTGAACATAACATGCACCAAGTTTTTAGAGGAGGAAAGGGGGAAAGCCCCATTTTTTAAGGATCAGCTCATAGTTGTGCAGCTTCTTTTGCAAAGAGGAAAAGCCCCATTTTTATGGGGTTCAACTCACAGTTCGCAGCTTCTTTAGGAAGGTAAAGGGACTGTTTTCTACAGTTTTCAGACAGATAATCTAATCAGACCAGTCACATGTTGCTGGGGAAACAAACAGCCTCCTCTGCAGAAGATTGAACAATGGAGGCCTGGGCAAGGGGGCAGGGCAGAAAGGTGGCTTAGCTGTTCAGCAGCTTCCTTTCAACACCCCCTTCTCTCTTTGTAAGAGCTGCTTTTGGCCCCTAGGCAATTCAGCTCCAGGGCACCATTCGCTCCATAAGACGCACAGACATTTCCCTTACTTTTTAGGAGGAAAATAGTGTGTCTTATGGAGCGAAAAATACGGTACATGAAAAATAATACTGCAATAAAACCATTCTTCCTTTTAATGCAAAAAAGTATTCCATGCAGATGGCCCAAATGACAATTCTAGCTTACCTTTACCTCTTTGAACTTGAAAAATATATAGAGGTTATTTTGCCCCAAACAGACTTATAAGCTGGTTGGACAGTTTTATTATTGATGCATCCTTGGCATCCTTCAAGTACCCATGCTTGGCAAAGTAGGATAATACAGTTTCACAGGCAGATTCAACAGATTAAGCAAAGTGTCTCTTAAAAAATGAGGAGTGACAAGAGACCTCATTTCCCAAGAAGTAGCAGCAGTTCAAAGAACAGAAAAAGAGTGGGTTTTGTTAAAGCTATTGTCAACTTTTTCATCTCCATGAACAAATCCATGCTACCACATTCAGTGTTGTTATCACTCAGTACAAACCTTACCTTGGACAACAATGGCATTGGAAACAACGAACACAACTGAGCTTCATTTTTAAAAAGCGATTGTGAAAGAGACTGAAATGAATTCATTATGATTGTAAGGAATGATAGATTCAGTTATATTCTAGCCTCCTTAGGTCCCATCAACAGCAAGGAAGAAACACTGGATATTGCAAAACTTATATTTGGACACTGCTGGACTGGTATTGCATGGTAAGTACTGCTCGGTAGGATCGGACCTGGGGAAACTGGAGCAGACAGATAGAACTTGAGCAGGATTTAAGACTACAGCTCCTTCAACATAGGAGTCCTTCCAAAGTTATGTTTGCTGAGACAACAAGTGGGGTGGACAGTATTGGGTGTGGGGATGGGGGTGGAGAATAGATGAAGGACTGAATACTTCACATACAGAAACACCACTTCTGCAAATATCCCCAAGCCATTTCCTCCCACACTTGCTCCACAATAAGTAGCCAGACTGAGATGGGGGAGATGAGTTATACACAGCCTGAATAACATCTATACAGTACTGATGAGGGACAAGTGAAATATAATCTCTAATTATATACTGATTGTTCCAGAAGTAGCCTTTTCCCAGGACTGGGAATTCAGGACTGGACTGGAATTCCCAGGACTGGAATACAGAGGAGGAGGGCAAGATAAATATTTATAATATTCATTTTATTTTATTTTAAAATATTGTGCTGCCTACATCATTGAACAGAAGGCTTCAGAACAAGACTGGCACTCTGGCATAGGTCTGCTAGGGCCATGCATGCTGCATGGCATCCACAGCCCCAGACACCCAGGATTGCAGGGCCAAGTAGGCACTCCTTGTGGCACCCTAGATGTTGCTGGATTTCAGCTCCCAGCATGTCCGGTAGTCAGTGAAGTTGGGAGGAGTAGTCCAAGAAAATCTGCATGGTCACAGGTTTCCCACTGTTGCCTTTGAATAGGGAGCGAAAGGATGTCCCTGATTATTAACAGCAAGGAAAGCAATCAGGAAGAATGCAATCAGAAGGCAATCAGTTCTCTCAAGAATGTAATCAAGCCAATATTGCAATAAGCCTTTGTAGCTCTATAATGCAGTTCATCCAGTGTGTGTGCGCACACACACATGCGTACACTGCCACCAAGATATGACATTATCCCAGGCCTTGTTTTGCTTAGATGGGGTAAGATCATTATGCCCTTCTAAACTTTCTGTTTAGTTAGCAACATGTTTAAGGTGACATAATTGAAATGAAGAAAATCACAATCTGTACAGAGCACAGAGCACAAATAGAAGTTTGGTGCAGTTAGCATGCTGCTGCGAATACTACCTTCTCAACCAGGGTAATATTATATTTTTCGTACCAAGGGCCACATTTCCATCTGGGCAACCCTCCAGGGGCTACATGCCAGTGGTGGGTGGGGCCAGAGTCAAAAGTGGGCAGAAAAAATGTTATTGTTACTCCTGTACAGTAGGATAGTTTCCTCCCCACCTCTTTATTCTCCATCTAGGCAGTCAAGAGACATTATTAGAGGACACATTCCAGCAAAGCAAAAACACTCACAGGAGGTGAGAAGCAAGGCTAGGGAGGGCTGTGGCCTGGAAAGGGCTGGGGAGGTTCCCACCCCTGCGCTAAGTATTTATACAGGAATCTTTCAGTGGTGGCACCCCAATCCTAGAATCTCCACCTCTCTGAGAAATGGGTTGCACCAATTCCTATGAGCTTTCTGTGCCAGCTGAAGTTATTTGTCCAGCTTTTTTTCTGGCTATTAGTGCCTGGGCCTGATTCGATTGCTTGATGGAAGAGGATGGCGATGGTGTATATTTTAGCTTTCCTTGCCCGATGCCCGAAGCTCTTGTTTCACTTTAAATGTACCCTGCCCTGGGATTGTCTCCTTGACAATGAAGGGCACATTAACATTAGTTAAAATGTTGGAAAGTTCATTGGAGTTTGCTGTTTTTCCAGCCTTAAATCCCGTTCTCAACATTTCCACACCAGTATGTCCACACGACAATTCATCCTCATTTTAACACAAATTTCTTCTAATGTACCCATTTTGTATGTAATTTTGCTCAAAATACACATTTCTGCAAAGCAGTGTACCCTAATATAATGGACTTTTGCATGCTTTTTTTTCCACTAACATGTTTATTTTTATCCACATTTTACTGTAGTGTGTTGATTCCGGTACACATTACTTGCCTGAAGAACAGCATTGCAAAATTCAGAGGCCAGCAAACTTCATAGGGCGGCAAGTCAGACAGCTTTGCCTTGAAATGTGCCATGACTTGAATTTCTCCCACATACAGTCATACCTCGGGTTGTGCTTGCTGCGGGTTGCGCGTTTTTGGGTTATGGACGCGCCGAACTCGGAAGTACCAGAACAGGTTACTTCCGGGTTTTGCTGCTCGCATATGCACAGAAATGCTAAATTGCGCTTTGCACATGTGCAGAACTGCCGAATTGTGGCCCGCACGTGCGCAGATGCTGCTCTGTGGGTTGCAAACACTGCGGGTTGCAAACGTGCTTTCCTCATGGATCACGTTTGCAACCCGAGCGTCCACTGTATTAGATTTCTGTTATCTCAAATAATAAATTGTGGGTGTGGTACAATAGCATGGAGGACACTTCCACCCATATGACATGATAAGATTAGCAAAATTTGCACAAAACTCAAAGAGAAAGAGACCAAAGAGAAAAATACTTTCACGGGGGAATTTTTATGGGTCCATGACAAACATCTGCTCTTCCTCCCTTGCATTCCTAGTGACATCTGTCTCTTTACTTAGAAATGCTAAAAGGTACTGAATGTGCTCACATGCTCAGCAGCGTATTATTTATTTAGGCCAAATTCTGTCTCTCGCCCACCTTCACGACATCTGCCTCATCCTAGATTTTTTTTCCCCCACTAGCACTTTGCACGTGTCTGGAAATGTGATTTTTTTTGAAAGGAAAAACAAATTAGGTCACTGTCTCTGCCCCATGAACTTTCACTTTTTCAACTCTACTGCTGTCAACTGTCCCAAAGTTGGCTACTACTTGTGCCTCATCCCTGGGGTGGGTGCATTCTTTCAATGACTCTTTCCTTAAAATGCTTTAGATGGCAATGCATATTACTTCACTCGTTTCAAATTGTTGGAAGCCAGCATGGCTGTATTTGACAGCCCTCCTACCCATTCTGGTCTGATGGCACCACTGCACCTTCAACATGTTACAGACTAAAATAATGAGCTGTTCTAGGCCAATATTTGAGGTTCTAGGCCAACCAGAGATACCTGAGCACCCCCTTTGCTCAGATTATTCTGCTTTACTGAAGGTTCTGCTCACATCTTTTATATGTGGTGCTCATCTTCCATTGGGTCTAAACTCCAAGTTATTTCAAAAGCCCAGTGTGTGTGTGTGTGTGTGTGTGTGTGTGTAACACTAACATCATGATGTCCTACATGGGTATGGACATCAAAGGTAAACTGCACCTGACAAAGTGATATGCAAAGGCTGTATACAACTGAGTCATACTCACAGAAGACCCACTGAGATTAAAGAAGAAGTATCTGACGAAGTGTTCATGCACATGAAAGCTCATACCAAGAACAAACTTAGTTGGTCTCTAAGGTGCTACTGGAATGGAATTTTTTTATTTTTTATTTTGTTTTGAGATTAAAGAATCAGAGTTAGCCATGCCCTACTCTGAGTAGGACTAGCATCAACTACAAACCATATACAGGTAAAGCTATTGAGAGTTCACTAGGAATAGATTCACCAATAGAAATATTCACAATCACTGCTACACCTGTCTCCTAAAAGGGTGCCTATGAAACTCATATTTCTACCATGGTGGAATTCCTGAGTAGCAATGTTAGCTAGCTTCAGATCAGCTTCATGTTGCTTATAGTGGAATGGAAGCCTTTTAAAAAGAATCTGCAATGAGGCTGTGTTTAGTGGGCGGTTAAAAATAACATTTGGACCAGGCACATGATGCCAGTGTTGTTGGGCAGCTGCCAATGCCAAAGCACCAGCAGGGTGCCCACAGCTGACCAGAATGGACCTCTGGTCCTGCTGCTACCTCACCTGTTGGTAGAGGGAGAGCACCTGTGAGAAGGAGAAGCAGCAGTTTCTGCCAGTTCATTCTCTTTCCTTGTCTCCTCTAAGTGGCAATAGAAATGGGGCTCAGCAAGCGGGTGATGGGACCCAAATATAGTGGCACTTCTTTGGAGCAAAGGTGGCACTTCTTTGGAGCAAATTCACTAATCAGCAACTAATTTGTGCAAAAGAACCTACGCTGGCCTTTACCCAAATGTGTAAAATATCTGCACCAAAGTTTGATGTTCTGGAAGCAGCCTTTGACTGGATCCCAGCTTCATGTTTGAGCATGGCCACCACCAACCTGAGCAGATGTAAGAGAGAGTTAGACAAACTCATGGAGCAGAAGGCTATCAATGGCCAGTAGCCACAATGCCTATGCTGGTCATCCACTGTCAAAGATTGTACACCTCTTAAAACCAGCTGCTGGAAATCACAAGTAGGGGAGACTGCTCTTGCAATCTGTCCTACTTTGGGGTTTGCCGTGACTAGTATCTGGTTGGCTACAATGAGCACAGATTGCTGATAGGGCTGCATTCCATCTTCCTGACATTTCCTTACCTGATTAGTCATGTAATCTTTCCTATGATGTAAAAACAACAACAACAACACAACTTCTGAAAATCTAGGATAATCTAGTGGAAGTTTAGTCTCATTTCCATGTTAATTTCCCAGAAAAAAAATCAATTTTTGCAATCCCAATAACCCAGATAACGTCCTTTCCCAGCACTTTTATGGGTGAATCAAGGGGTGGGGTGAAGAAAGAAGCATACCGGTATATGAGCATACGTAATGTGTTGGGGGCTGGTGACATGTTTCATGATGTCCGCTGCTGTATCACACCACACCCATTGGTTTGAATGAAATGTAGCATGACATGTTGGCATATTAGTTAAAAAAAAAAGCCACGGTTCCATAACGGGGCAGCTAATGCAGAGTGTAAGCCAGGGCAGCAGTGCTAGCAATATAACCAGGAAAACTAGTGCATTAGTCTAGTGTACATCCGAATGCACCCAAATGGGCCCAAGGCCTGATCCAGCAGGGCTCTCCTTATACCATTTTTATATTATTGCCATGTTTCTTCTCTCAGCTTCTTTTCTCGTTATTGCAGCAAAATGAGTTTGATGGGGGAGGAATGTTATAAATCTTTTTTGAAGTTTTTTTTCCATGTATATGGCTTAGGAAAATTGAGAATGAAGTCAATCCACCACTCTGCGTAGTTTTGACTAGCAGAAAGGAAATTGTATCAGGAAAAGTTACCATTGAGCAAGGATGGATCAAAAGCATTTAAGGGGGGGGAAAGGGCAGTGGGTGGGGGGGAACTGAACCTGACATTTTCTTGCACTGTAGGGAATCCTGTGAAGATAGTAAATAAGAACAGTGCCTAATGCTTTTGTAAGTTCAAATAAGAGGGCAAATCTATCTCACTTTCCATCTTTGCCCTGTCTTTTTTCCTGTGATCAAGTCACGGAAATATGACTGCTACGCAATAGCTGGCAGCTGTCCCTATCTTTGGGCTGTGAAAGTCCCTTGAGGCTCCAAAAGAGAGATAAAGGAGTAACAAAGGGGTAATTTGTAGAGAAAATACAGTTCCAGATAACTCCAAGAAGCTGCAGAGAACTTAATTGTTACTTCACCCCCACCCCACCCCCCACCATAGTTAATCCCATTCACAGAGGAAAAATAGGTGTGGTTGTAGTCAACTAAGTCCTATTCAGAGTAGACTCATTGGAATTAATAGGCTTAAGTTAGTCATGTCTTTCAATTTCAATAATTAAACTCCAAGTACAGTTAACATCAGAAGCAACTCAACCAGAGCCAAGGAACAATGCATATTTATGGTGACAGCATCAATCAAGTTATCATGATGTGAATAGTACCCCGCAGATCTAATGCCACAACTCAGACTTTTCATTTTGCCATGTAAAAGACAATGCTTTTCAACAGAGTCAGTTAACAGATTCAGCTTCCTCCCAGCAAGGACTGGTTCAGACACACAAGTGGTGCACATTATGACAGCAACAACAAGTGATGCATTGGCATGTGTAAACAGACTTCCATGGATGCAAGCACCAGGCACAGAACTTCACTATAACCTTGCATAGAATATTTGGAGTGGAGTCAGTTTACATAACCTTTCTAGCTGACATTTGCTGGGGAGGATACAAGGATCTCTCATGTTATTGCATCAGATCTTTCTTTTTTATGTAAGCCACCTTGAAGATCTTTCTGGATCAAAAGGCAGGATAAGAAATCAAATACACTGTAATGGTGAACATGTAGAAAACCATTCCTGGTTTCTGTAACCCAGCCTCTAAACATGTTTACTAGGGGTGTCGGGGAATTCTTTCAGAAACAGGAATAGGAGTGGAAATTGCTGCAATTTGCAAACTCGTCATACAGAAACAGAAATCATGCAAGTGAACAGGAGCAGGATTAGCTATCGTTATTTTAGTCTGCAAATGTTATGTAAATAATTACATTATTATCTGCATCATTTTAAATGCTTCCCTTCCATTAAAATTGATTACACAATTAATTATGTTAGTTTTGGCCATAGCAGATAGATAAAAAGAGACTTTAGCTTGTCAGGCTGTATGGAACTGTATGGAACTGGAATGGAAGAATGGAAACGGAGCCTATTGCTGCAAAGACAGGATGGGTTGGAAATTGCTGCTTCCTTATATCCCTACTCAGCATTCATTTCCAGGGTGAAAAAATTTGTCATAAAGGCACAAACTCCGAAAGAGTAATTTCACTTCCTAGGTTGCCAGGGAATTCCTAAAAAATTATTTTCTTATAAAACAAAACAAGTCCAGTAGCCAACCTTTTTAAAGTTTGTAGTTCCTTGATGTGATCTGCCTCTCTAGCTTCCTTAGCAGTAAACATAAATAATAATAATAATGAAATGAGTCATTGGTGTTTACTATGACAAAAAGAATATCTGTTGCTTTATAGCGTAGTTACAGGTAGGTAGCCATGTTGGTCTGCCATAGTGAAAACAAAATAAAAAATTCCTTCCAGTAGCACCTTAGAGACCAACTAAGTTTGTTCTTGGTATGAGCTTTCATGTGCATGAACACTTTGTGTAGGTTAGCTTCTGGAATAATATGACAGTATAGTGGAACAGCAAAAATTGCGTGTTTTAATTCAAGAGAGGATGAACACCTATTGTTTTTTGTTCTAAGCCCATCCATTTCATGAACATTAGGAGTTCATATCTCTAACAGATATGTGTATATCAATGTTTGTGTGTTAATGTGTGTAGATATTCTAATTGTGTATTAATACTGCACAAGTCTGGTCAGGGAAAACCCTGGCAATGATTAAGCAGAGGCAATCACAAGATTCACTGACATTTGGCAATTATTATAGCGCCCAGTCGATCTTTCCCATCCTGCCATGTATAAGAACACATTTTCTTTCCTGCAGGATTCATAGACAAGGGGGGTGGTTGTTAATGCAATGGAAGCCTTGGTCTCCTGCAGAAATGATAAGAGATTGGTGTAGCTCTGAAAATTATGATTGCTTCAGTAAATACAGGTGTTTTATACTGGTAGTGTTTAATGTGCATGCATTTAGAAAACATAGCCTGATCAGGTACATGGAGAAAGCACTGACATAAAACAGCTCCTTCCTGCAAAATGTGTGGAATTGACCAATGTATGGGTTTTTTTCTCTCCCCCCCCCAGTTTTCTCTGTTCCCTCTCATTATTGTATTTGGAAGGTACCGTTACCAATGGACACAAACACATAAATCCCAGTTGTATTTAGTAAAGTAAACCTTTGGGTAGGGATTGGCAAATCTGTTGATTTCAGTTTCTGAATTTTCTGGTTTAATGTTCTCCACATTCCCACATTAGTTTGGTTATTATTATTATTAAAAAAGTCCTCATGGAAATCAATCAGCATTTTAGTGTGATTTTCGCCCCCTAGCATGCACTTTTTTGTATGCAGTTTTGCCTAATATACATATTTTTGCAAAGCAATTTCCTCTAATATAGCACATTTTGTTTTCTGCTTTCACTAATAATTGCATTTTTGTGCAGATTACTTGGCTGGAGAATTGAGATGTAAAATCTGAAGAAGTGTGAATTCAGTTTGCATATTGTTGCAGAAAATGTAAGTTTGCCTATCAGACAAACTGAATTGAATTCCCCATCCCCAGCTCTGTTTTTGAACCTGTTGGCAGAACTTTATGAAGACTGAAGGAGCAACATTGGAGCTATCCTTCAAGATCATATATAATAGTAGTACTGGTAGTAGTCATGCAGGCAACACCACCCACAGTAGAGAGGTGCATGGACCCATTAGGCTTTTTCACTGGTGGTGCCAGCATTATGAAATTCATTCGCTGCTTAATTAAGAGAGTCCCCTTTTTGCAATTGGTATTCCACTTGTTTTAGAAGATGTATCTATGTACACAGGCATTCCCTAGATATCTTGACCCAAGTTTGCAGATTTAATTACAGCATTGTTTTGATGGGATCACTCCATTGCATATTTTAATTATGGATGTTTATATTTTAATGGGATTATTTTATTGTGTATTTTAATTATAGATGCTTATTTTAATGTGTATGTCATCCATTGTGATACTTGTAAACCATTTAGAAGCCAATCCTGGCATTAAGCAGTGCTTAGAAAAATATTAATAGAACATTAGGAAGAAGAATGCACAGACATGGCCAATGCTCAAATTAATTCCCTCATTTCTCATCAGAAACAAAAGGATGACCTGGCCTCCAGGAGCAGAGGCATACGAATGGACCTTTCATCCACAGATTGCTCTGCAATCATATCCTAATGCACAAGACTGCAGGCGAGAATATTTGAATCCTGTTTAGATTAAGCAGTTCTATAATTATCCAATCATTCCTACAATTGTGTTTTTGACTAAATTCCATCTCTTTCAAAGCCTCTCTTTGCGGGGTGGAGGTCCAAGTCTGGTCCCTGCCTTGCATAATTCTGGATCCAGCTTTAGCCAGGGCAATTAAGAATTGGAACACAAGAACTCATTTTCAGCCCCTTCCTCAGGTTACTTCTGACATAGCAGGAAAGGAACAAATGAGAAAATGCTGCAGCTTATCCTCACCCTGGGGTGCAAACTTGGGGGTGGCCAAGTAAGCCCTGCCCTGCTCTGAATAATTGATCATATGATGTGGCACATAGACACTATTTGAATGGCAATGCCCATCAACTTGGGGTGTGTGTGCCCCCTCAAATATTTTATTGGGGGGGGGGCAAAGATCCATTGGCACCTAGGAGTTGGCTCCTATGTCCTCACCTGCTATCAGGAGGGCTAGCCCACCCATGAGGTGATTGTCTCGGGTGGCAGAATCCACGGGAACAGCTGATCTGGCCTCCAAGGAATACATTGTGCACTGATACTGCTGCTGCAATAACAGCAATGGTTGTGGTGTGCTCCTTGGAGGTTGGATCTGCTGCCTGCACCCCAAGCAGTGCTGGATTTATGTATAAGCTAAACAAGCTATAGCTTAGGGCACCACTCTCTAGGGGGCCCCAAAAAAATTAAAGAGAGAGACAGTGGTGTAGCGGTTAAGTGCAGTGGACTCGTAATCTGGTGAACTGGGTTTGCATCTCTGCTCCTCCACATGCAGCTGCTGGGTGACCTTGGGCTAGTCACACTTCTTTGAAGTCTCTCAGCCCCACTCACCTCACAGAGTGTTTGTTGTGCGGGGAGGAAGGGAAAGGAGAATGTTAGCCGCTTTGAGACTTCCCTTAGGGTAGTGATAAAGCAGGATATCAAATCCAAACTCTTCTTCTTCTTCTTAAAGGACAAAAAAGTAGATGTACATTTCCAAAATATAAGATAAAAACCAAATAAAATGGCGTTAGATACCTATTAAGTCCATAAATTACCATACACAAAACAGTGACAATTTGTTGTTGACAAAGGACAGCTGGACATATAAAGGGTCCTCATTACCTTGAGTAGCTTAGGGCCTCATCAAACTAAATCCGGCCCTGACCCCAACACCTCTACAGCAGCCTCTTGGTGAATAGGAAGTGCTGCTGGTCCCCCCCCCCATTCCTCTTGTTGATCTTTATTTCTCCCTTGTTCCTGATGAAGATATTCACTCATCCCTTCCTCTCTGGTGCAAGGGTGCCATTTTGTGGTTCGCTTCAGGTGCTAAAATGTCTTGAGTTGGCCCTGCCTATCAAGAGTGAGTTCTGTGAGCTAGCTGTGACCTGTTTCAAGATACAACAGGGAGCTGAAGCCGAAGATACCTCCCCCCATTCAGTTTTTCATTTTTCCCAACTGACACCCAACATTTGAGGATTGCTAATCATGCACATTCCTAATTATGCTGTGGGGTTTTGGGGGGTGACTCCCTTAGGCATTTTTTAAAAATAAAGTTTGCACTTTTTCATATTTCAGGGTTCCCTCAAGCATGCCTTTACTTCCCTCTTGTTATTCCATGGCCCCATTTCCCCTCAATTTCCATTGGCACTCACCACCCTGGTTTGCTATTAGAGGGAGTGACACATATATTTTGCTTGAAGATTCTGATTGAGAGCAACAGATTGCAGATGATAAGAACAGAGAAACAGCAGCCCAACAGCCATCTGCTGAGCATCTCTCTGGAGAATTCAACACTAAGAGAAGTAGGTGACTGAAGAGCATTGGAAGCGAATATACACACCATTAGCTAAGTGACAGCATGAGGAATAACAACCTTTTTAGGGTTAGCTTTAACAAAATAAAAAATAAAAAGATTGCTAGAGTTGTCCCCCCCCATCAGATTTCAGAAACGCAGCAGTAATGGTTACTGAGGATGCTGAAGCATAGCAGATTCCCAAGGAAAGGCATCACTGTCATTTTCACTTCTTATATTAGAACCAGAAAGGGAAACCAGGATTATGCCACATTATGAGCACTTTCAAAGCCCTGCTTCTAAGGCAAAGGCCATAACTCCAGTGTACTAGAACCAGAGTCGCCCAATATAGCTGAAGAGGTTTGGAGGAAATTAAATATAGAAAAAAAAAATCATAATACAAATTCTATACTTACAGAATCTTCTGTCTCAAGTTTTGCAATGGCTGCTAATCTAAACGTTACATCTGCCATCTGTCCCAGCTCCTGCCAAACTAACA
>OFHV01006975.1:0-48034 GCA_900245895.1 Lacerta bilineata
AACGTGCTGCTTTCTGGTTACTTTGCACAGAAAGCAGAAGAGCCCCCTTTGAACATGCTTCCTTCACTTAGTTTGGTCTTGTGGGGGTGCCAAAGTGTAGGCACGCTTCCTGCGCTTAGTTTGGTGTTGTGGTGCTGCCACAGAGCACTCACCCAAATTGGGCAGATGGAAACCTAGGAAGTCCAAACGTAGCCCAACGTGCTGCTTTCTGGTTACTTTGCACAGAAAGCAGAAGAGCCCCCTTCGGACATGCTTCCTTCAATTAGTTTGGTCTTGTGGGGGTGCCAAAGTGTCCACACGCATCCTGCACATAGTTTGGTGTTGTGGTGCTGCCAAATCGCAGTCACGCAAATCGGGTAGATGGAAACCTAGGAAGTCCAAAAGTAGCCCAACGTGCTGCTTTCTGGTTACTTTGCACAGAAAGCAGAAGAGCCCCCTTTGGACATGCTTCCTTCAATTAGTTTGGTCTTGTGGGGGTGCCAAAGTGTCCGCACGCTTCCTGCACTTAGTTTGGTGTTGTGCTGCTGCCACAGAGCACTCACCCAAATCGGGCAGATGGAAACCTAGGAAGTCCAAACGTAGCCCAACGTGCTGCTTTCTGGTTACTTTGCACAGAAAGCAGAAGAGCCCCCTTTGAACATGCTTCCTTCAATTAGTTTGGTCTTGTGGGGGTGCCAAAGTGTCCACACGCATCCTGCACATAGTTTGGTGTTGTGGTGCTGCCAAATCGCAGTCACGCAAATCGGGTAGATGGAAACCTAGGAAGTCCAAACGTAGCCCAACGTGCTGCTTTCTGGTTACTTTGCACAGAAAGCAGAAGAGCCACCTTCGGACATGCTTCCTTCAATTAGTTTGGTCTTGTGGGGGTGCCAAAGTGTCCGCACGCTTCCTGCGCTTAGTTTGGTGTTGTGCTGCTGCCACAGAGCACTCACGCAAATCGGGTAGATGGAAACCTAGGAAGTCCAAATGTAGCCCAACGTGCTGCTTTCTGGTTACTTTGCACAGAAAGCAGAAGAGCCCCCTTTGAACATGCTTCCTTCAATTAGTTTGGTCTTGTGGGGGTGCCAAAGTGTCCACACGCATCCTGCACATAGTTTGGTGTTGTGGTGCTGCCAAATCGCAGTCACGCAAATCGGGTAGATGGAAACCTAGGAAGTCCAAAAGTAGCCCAACGTGCTGCTTTCTGGTTACTTTGCACAGAAAGCAGAAGAGCCACCTTTGGACATGCTTCCTTCAATTAGTTTGGTCTTGTGGGGGTGCCAAAGTGTCCGCACGCTTCCTGCACATAGTTTGGTGTTGTGGTGCTGCCAAATCGCAGTCACGCAAATCGGGCAGATGGAAACCTAGGAAGTCCAAACGTAGCCCAACGTGCTGCTTTCTGGTTACTTTGCACAGAAAGCAGAAGAGCCCCCTTTGAACATGCTTCCTTCACTTACTTTGGTCCTGTGGAGGTGCCAAAGTGTAGGTCTGCTTCCTGCTCTTCGTTTGGTGTTGTGGTGGTGCCACAGCGCACTCACACAAATCGGGCAGAGGGAAACCTAGGATGTCCAAACGTAGCCCAACATGCTGCTTTCTGGTTGCTTTGCACAGCAGCAAAGGAGCCACCTTCGGACTTGCTTCTTTCACTTACTTTTTTTTTTTTAAGATTTTATTGCGTTTTCCACAAAAACAAATCGTTTGGAGACAATACAAGAACACAAATACACAAAAAGCAGACGAGCCAACTTCGATCATGCTTCCTTGACTTACTTTGGTCTTGTGGAGGTGCCAAAATGTAGGCCTGCTTCCTGCACTTCGTTTGGTGTTGTGGTCGTGCCAAACCGCAGTCACGCAAATCTGGCAGAAGGAAACCTAAGAAGTCCAAACGTAGCCCACCGTTCTGCTTTCTGGTTGCCTTCCACAGAAAGCAGACGAGCCAGCTTCGATCATGCTTCCTTGACTTACTTTTGTCTTGTGGAGGTGCCAAAGTGCAGGCATGTTTCCTGCACTTAGTTGGTGTTCTGATGGTGCCAATGCGCAGTCACGCAAATCGGGGAGATGGAAACCTAGGAAGTCCAAACGTATCCCAACGTTCTGCTTTCTGGTTGCTTTGCACAGAAAGCAGGCAAGCCAGCTTCGATCATGCTTCTTTCACCTACTTTGGTCTTGTGGGGGTGCCAAACTGTAGGCACGCTTCTTGTGCTTAGTTTGGTGTTGTGGTGGTTCCAACGCGCAGTCATGCAAATCAGGCTGATGGAAACCTAAGAAGTCCAATCGTAGCCCAACATGCTGCTTTCTGGTTGCTTTTCACAAAAAGCAGACGAGCCAGCTTCGATCATGCTCCCTTCACTTACTTTGGTCTTGTGGAGGTGCCAAAGCGTAGGCACTCTTCCTGTGCTTAGTTTGGTTTTGTCTTGGTGCCAAAGCACAGTCACGCAAATTGGGCAGAGGGAACCCTAGCATGTCCAAACGTATCCGATCGTGCTGCTTTCTGTTTGCTCTGCACAGAAAGCAGACGAGCCAGCTTCGATCATGCTTCCTTGATTAACTCTGGTCTTGTGGAGGTGCCAAAGTGTAGGCCTGCTTCCTGCGCTTCGTTTGGTGTTGTGGTTGTGCCAAACCGCAGTCACGTAAATCGGGCAGAGGGAACCCTAGGAAGTCCAAACGTAGCCCAACGTGCTGCTTTCGGGTTGCTTCGCAGAGAAAGCAAAGGAGCCAGCTTCGATCATGCTTCCTTGACTTACTTTGGTCCTGTGGAGGTGCCAAAGTGTAGGTCTGCTTCCTGCTCTTCGTTTGGTGTTGTGGTGGTGCCACAGCGCACTCACACAAATCGGGCAGAGGGAAACCTAGGATGTCCAAACGTAGCCCAACATGCTGCTTTCTGGTTGCTTTGCACAGCAGCAAAGGAGCCACCTTCGGACTTGCTTCTTTCACTTACTTTTTTTTTTTTAAGATTTTATTGGTTTTCCACAAAAACAAAGAGACAATACAAGAACACAAATACACAAAAAGCAGACGAGCCAACTTCGATCATGCTTCCTTGACTTACTTTGGTCTTGTGGAGGTGCCAAAATGTAGGCCTGCTTCCTGCACTTCGTTTGGTGTTGTGGTCGTGCCAAACCGCAGTCACGCAAATCTGGCAGAAGGAAACCTAAGAAGTCCAAACGTAGCCCACCGTTCTGCTTTCTGGTTGCCTTCCACAGAAAGCAGACGAGCCAGCTTCGATCATGCTTCCTTGACTTACTTTTGTCTTGTGGAGGTGCCAAAGTGCAGGCATGTTTCCTGCACTTAGTTGGTGTTCTGATGGTGCCAATGCGCAGTCACGCAAATCGGGGAGATGGAAACCTAGGAAGTCCAAACGTATCCCAACGTTCTGCTTTCTGGTTGCTTTGCACAGAAAGCAGGCAAGCCAGCTTCGATCATGCTTCTTTCACCTACTTTGGTCTTGTGGGGGTGCCAAACTGTAGGCACGCTTCTTGTGCTTAGTTTGGTGTTGTGGTGGTTCCAACGCGCAGTCATGCAAATCAGGCTGATGGAAACCTAAGAAGTCCAATCGTAGCCCAACATGCTGCTTTCTGGTTGCTTTTCACAAAAAGCAGACGAGCCAGCTTCGATCATGCTCCCTTCACTTACTTTGGTCTTGTGGAGGTGCCAAAGCGTAGGCACTCTTCCTGTGCTTAGTTTGGTTTTGTCTTGGTGCCAAAGCACAGTCACGCAAATTGGGCAGAGGGAACCCTAGCATGTCCAAACGTATCCGATCGTGCTGCTTTCTGTTTGCTCTGCACAGAAAGCAGACGAGCCAGCTTCGATCATGCTTCCTTGATTAACTCTGGTCTTGTGGAGGTGCCAAAGTGTAGGCCTGCTTCCTGCGCTTCGTTTGGTGTTGTGGTTGTGCCAAACCGCAGTCACGTAAATCGGGCAGAGGGAACCCTAGGAAGTCCAAACGTAGCCCAACGTGCTGCTTTCGGGTTGCTTCGCAGAGAAAGCAAAGGAGCCAGCTTCGATCATGCTTCCTTGACTTACTTTGGTCCTGTGGAGGTGCCAAAGTGTAGGTCTGCTTCCTGCTCTTCGTTTGGTGTTGTGGTGGTGCCACAGCGCACTCACACAAATCGGGCAGAGGGAAACCTAGGATGTCCAAACGTAGCCCAACATGCTGCTTTCTGGTTGCTTTGCACAGCAGCAAAGGAGCCACCTTCGGACTTGCTTCTTTCACTTACTTTTTTTTTTTTAAGATTTTATTGGTTTTCCACAAAAACAAAGAGACAATACAAGAACACAAATACACAAAAAGCAGACGAGCCAACTTCGATCATGCTTCCTTGACTTACTTTGGTCTTGTGGAGGTGCCAAAATGTAGGCCTGCTTCCTGCACTTCGTTTGGTGTTGTGGTCGTGCCAAACCGCAGTCACGCAAATCTGGCAGAAGGAAACCTAAGAAGTCCAAACGTAGCCTAACGTTCTGCTTTCTGGTTGCTTTCCACAGAAAGCAGACGAGCCAGCTTCGATCATGCTTCCTTGACTTACTTTTGTCTTGTGGAGGTGCCAAAGTGCAGGCATGTTTCCTGCACTTAGTTGGTGTTCTGATGGTGCCAATGCGCAGTCACGCAAATCGGGGAGATGGAAACCTAGGAAGTCCAAACGTATCCCAACGTTCTGCTTTCTGGTTGCTTTGCACAGAAAGCAGGCAAGCCAGCTTCGATCATGCTTCCTTCACTTACTTTGGTCTTGTGGAGGAGACATCCGCATCTCCGGACGCGAGGGGATTTCTTCATCTCAAGTACCCAAAAAACAATGTGTTGGGGTGTCTGTGTACGAACAGAGCTCAGGGAGCTTGGGATGGGGGGGGGGAACAGCTTGCTCCCGGGGCGGAGGAAGAGATCCGTCTCGGTCCCCGGTTCATGGGGGACTGGACTAGATGCCTCTTGGAGTCCCATTTATGCATTTTAGTGGGGTCAGACTAGATGCCCCTGGGGTTCCCATCTCTGCATTTCAGGGGGTCAGACTAGAGGCCCCTGGGGTCCCATCTCTGCATTCCAGGGGGTCAGACTAGATGCCTCTGGTTGTCCCATCTCTGCATTTCAGGGGGTCAGGCTAGATGCCTCTGGGGCCCCATTTTTCCATTTCAGGGGATCATAATAGATGCCTCTTGGGCTTCCATTTCATGCATTTTAGTGGAGTCAGACTAGATGCCTCTGGGGGGTCCCATCTCTGCATCTCCGCATTTCAGAGGGTCAGACTAGATGTCTCTCGCGGTCCCATTTTCCCATTTCATTGGCTGCGAAACCTCGGCGCGGCGCGCTACCACTTCCACCCACCAGGTGTCACTGCGGGCGGCGCGACGCTTCGTCGCCCCGGCCCGCCCTGCCCGACCCGGATATATAACCCCCGGCCGGCGGAAGTGCTCTCCCTTTGCGTCGAAAGTCCGCAGCCATGGTGAGTGCTCGGGCTTCGGGCCTGCGGAGCGATCCGTCGCCATCCGAGGCGGCGGCTACACCGAGCGCGGCGCTTTCGGAGCCGGCAGCGCGGGAGACACCGCTCTTCCGTGGGGCGGGAAGATGGCGCCGCCGCTGCGGGGCTCGTTCGGTCTCGGGGGGGGGCGTGATCATGCGCAGTGCGGGCCGCAGGGAACAAGGCCGCTGGCTAGGCATGCCCTCAGTCTAAAGCGATCGCTTGGGAAGCGGAGCCGGGGGAACTGCCTGCCACTGGACTGGTGCGCAGGAGCGGGGCCGGATCATGTTGGGGGGGGGGTTACCCGAAAGGAGCCCAAGGATGCTCGACTAGAAACTAAATGGGAATCAATTAACGTGGGAATTACTGAAGAGTTGGGTGCGGGTTCATAAAAAAGGGACAGATTCGAACCCACACCCTTTGCCTGCTTTCCCCCCCCCCAGGCTCGAGGACCCAAGAAGCACCTGAAACGGGTGGCAGCCCCCAAGCACTGGATGCTGGACAAGCTGACAGGAGTCTTTGCAAGTATCTTTTTCCAACTTTGTATAAAAGGAGATAGTAGAAAAAGCATATTTATATTTCCTTTTATGAGCCTTTTTAAAAAGGGAGCCGTGCACTTCAGGCGTTGGTTTGCGCCTGGGCTTCTTTCTTTTACCTTCTTTCTTAAACGCCTGACCCTTAATTTTGTTTCCTTCTTTACGTATTCAATTTCTTGGGGTGGTTTCTTGAATTTCTCATTCCTGCAGTCCTTGTGGTTTCTTTACTAAATCCCGTATTTCATCCCAGCATAGTTTAAAGCAGAAAAAATGCAAAATTAGAACACAAGGCATAGTAACAAGAACCAACTGATAACCAGTTACAGGTGTTGGTCTGCCATAGTCAAAGCAAAATTAAAAATTAAATTAAAAAATTCCTTTCAGTAGCACCTTAGAGACCAACTAAGTTTGTCCTTGGTATGAGCTTTCGTGTGCATGCACACTTCTTCAGATACACTGAAACAGAAGTTGTAGAGAAACTAACACAACATTATAGATCAAAATAACAATACGTAGAAAAATAAAGGATCTTGGGGAAGGATAAATTGGGGAGTCTGTCGAACATTGTGACAAAACAAGGGATGTAAAATATCACCTGGCTTTAAATTGAATATGAATAAAACAAAATTAATTATAGATCAAAATAACATTATAGATCAAAATAACAATACGTAGAAAAATAAAGGATCTTGGGGAAGGATAAATTGGGGAGTCTGTCGAACATTGTGACAAAACAAGGGATGTAAAATATCTGGCTTTAAATTGAATATGAATAAAACAAAATTAATGGTAAAAGATATGAACAAGCAAGACAAGAAAAATCTAGAGAAGGAAACAGGCCTAGAAAATGTTAATAAAATAAGATATCTGGGAATACAAATTACAATGAAAAATATTCGTTTAATTGAAGAAAATTATAATAAATTATGGAATCAGAATAAAAAGGATTTAGAAATTTGGCAAAGATTAAAATTATCACTTTGGGGGGAAATTGAGGTAATAAAAATGATGATGATCCCTATAATTGGAAATGGTTTTATAAATGGAGAAAAGATCTATTGAAGTTTATATGGGAAGGAAAGAAGCCTTGTATTCAAATATAAGTTAAAGGTAAAGACTGGACCATTAGGTCCAGTCGTGTCCGACTCGGGTTGCGGGGCCCATCTCGCGTTACTGGCTGAGGGAGCCAGCGTACAGCTTCCAGGTCATGTGGCCAGCACGACTAAGCCTCTTTGGGCGAACCAGAGCAGCGCACAGAAACGCTGTTTACCTTCCCGCTGGAGCAGTACCTATTTATCTACTTGCACTTTGACGTGCTTTCGAACTGCTAGGTGGGCAGGAGCTGGGATTTATCAATGGGAACTCACCCCATCGCGGGGAGTCAAACCACCGACCTTCTGATCAGCAAGCCCTAGGCTCTGTGGTTTAACCCACAGCACCACCCACATCCCTTTAAATTTAAGTTATTAACCAATAAAAAAGAAGGTGGGATTTGGCCTACCAGATTTAAAACTATATTATGAGGCCTGTTGTCTTGGTTGGGTTAAAGAATGGATAACACTGCAGGATACAGACTTGCTGGATCTTGAGGGATACAACAATAGGTATGGCTGGCACACATATCTTTTAGATTACAAGACCAATGTCCACCAAGGATTTATGAATCGCATAATAAGAAAGTCTCTTATTAAAGTATGGAGGAAGTATCATAGGTTATTAGAGCCGAAAACACCCACTAGAAATGATCTCTGTAGTAAAGAAAAATATGGAGAAAATAAGGGTAACATAAACAACTTATAAGCGAAAAGCAAGGCAAATTACAATAGAAGCCATACAATAATTGAAACAGTTTTGTACCACCTGGTACATATCAGCTATATGATAAATTCAATCATGATAATAAAATTGGTTTCCAAAAAGAAGAATCCAAATTTCAGTTGGAACTTTTGAATAATTCCAAAAAAATTATCAAAAATGTATAATTTATTACTGGAATGGGAACTTAAAAGATGAACAGGTTAAAGAAGTAATGATCAAATGGGGATATGCGATTACATTAGACCAGTGGGGAAATCTCTGGAGAACAGACATTAACTTCACTGCGTGTACTATCATTAAAGAAAACATGAAAATGTTTTACAGGTGGTACTTAACACCTGTAAAACTGGCAAAAGTATGTAAGTCAACATCTAATTTGTGTTGGAGATGCAGGTTATGTGAAGGGACTTTATATTACGTCTGATGGGGATGCAATAAAATGAATTTTGGAGGGAAATTATACACAGAGTTAAAAAAACGTTCAGGAAAACAATAAGAAACCGGAATCGTTTCTTTTAGGAATTATAACAAACGACATCCCTAGAAATGTGAAGAAAATATTTTTATATGCAACAGTAGCCACAAGATTACTAGTAGCAAAAAATTGGAAATCAGAAGTGGTTCCAACATTAGAAGAGTGGCAAAATAATTTTTTTGAAATGATTGAATTAGCAAGAATGACAGCAACAATTGGAATGCAATCCAACCAAAAACTCAAGCCAGAATGGAGATGTGTAGATGAATATATGGATAAAAGAAGCACGAATAAGAATTTATTGATAATGTATAGATTGAGCTCATAAAGTTAAGATAGACCAAGTTACGCTATGAAATTACATGGAAATGAATGATTGTAAATTAAGATACAGAAATACAATCTCAATATGAAGATTATATAAAATCATAAGTATATGGAGATGCTTTATAAGGATTATTGTGTTATATTGATAAATGTACAAAGTGTAATTTAAAATGTACTGCAAAACAAATTAATAATTAATTTTTTAAAAAAAATATCACCTGGGAATGCAATGCATGAATAAACTAGATAGATAGATAGATAGATAGATAGATAGATAAATGAGCTTCGATGCCCAGTGGAAGTCTCTATATTATATACTGCGTTTTTCCGTGTGTAAGACTAGGTTTTTTCCCTAAAAAATGATGTCCAAAATTTGGGGGTGTCTTATGCATGGATAGATGTCCCCCCCATTTTCTTAAATCAGAGTCCCCCAAAATAGACGGAAAAATACAGCAAATAGAATTTTTTAAAAATAATACACATGAAAAAGCTTCTCTAGAGAGGGTAGCCTTCAGATGTTTCCTCAAGGTTGCATAATAATAATAATAACAACAACAACAACAACAATTTATTTGTGTCCAGGGCCAGCCGGATTCTCGGAGTTGCAGATTCAAGTGCTCTAGGTTTGCCACCCTGTAACCTTCCTTTTCCCTTTTGGGGTTCTAGGCACCGCGCCCGTCGACAGGACCCCACAAGCTGCGTGAGTGTCTCCCACTTGTGATTTTCCTCCGCAACCGGCTCAAGTACGCCCTAACAGGCGACGAGGTCAAGAAGATCTGCATGCAGCGCTTTGTCAAGATTGATGGCAAGGTTCGCACCGATGTCACCTACCCAGCGGGCTTCATGGGTGAGGCCCTAGATGTTTAGCAGCGGCGTTTGAAGCGCCAGGTTTCCAGCGGTGGGGCGTTCCGCAGGGTGGGAAATGGGTTTACGCGGCAGTTGCGCCACGCTGGCATCCCGCCATGAGGCCCGCCCTCTCTCCCCACAGACGTCATCAGCATTGAGAAGACAGGCGAGCAATTCCGCCTGGTGTACGACACCAAGGGCCGCTTTGCCGTGCATCGCATCAGCCCCGAGGAGGCTAAGGTAGGAATTGGGGGGCTCTCTTTGAAACCTTCTCTTACCGAAAGACTCAGCCTTGCTGGCATCTTAAGATGCGCAACCAGAGGAACAAGTGATCAATGCTCGGAGTGGTTTTGTGATTTAAATCCCTCATGAGTTAGACCGGAATCAAATCCCTCGCTTTGCTGGCATCCTCTTAATTAGGCTTCCTCAATCTGTCTTTGGCCCACAACTCCCATGACCCCTAGCTAACAGGACCACTGGTCGGGGTGATGGGAATTGTAGTCTCAAAACATCTGGAGGGCCGTGCTTGAGGAAGCCTGCTCTAAATATTGACAAAAGGACTGATTTCTCCCGTTCCTCCCGGCAGTACAAGCTGTGCAAGGTGCGCCGCATCCTGGTGGGCACCAAGGGCACCCCCCGCCTGGTGACGCACGATGCCCGCACCATCCGCTACCCGGACCCCCTGGTCAAGGTCAATGACACCGTCCAGGTCGACCTGCAGACGGGCAAGATCACCGACTTCATCAAGTTTGACACAGGTGACAGTTCCTCTGAGCGCATCGAGAGTGCCGGAATCCTTCCCCAATGGGGGGTGGAGACAAGGAGACTGCCTCCGGCCCTGGAGGCTCCCTTCCAGCGCACCCGTTTTATTTTAGTTCCGTATTTTTCGCTCCATAAGACGCACCTAGTTTTTAGAGGAGGAAAGGGGGAAAGCCCTGCTTTTTTGAGGATCAGATGAAAGTGGTGCAGCTTTTTTTGCAAAGGGAAAAGCCCTGCTTTTTTGAGGATCAGCTGAAAGTGGTGCAGCTTTTTTTGCAAAGGGAAAAGCCCTGCTTTTTTGAGGATCAGCTGAAAGTGGTGCAGCTTTTTTGCAAAGGGAAAAGCCCTGCTTTTTTGAGGATCAGCTGAAAGTGGTGCAGCTTTTTTGCAAAGGGAAAAGCCCTGCTTTTTTGAGGATCAGCTGAAAGTGGTGCAGCTTTTTTTGCAAAGGGAAAAGCCCTGCTTTTTTGAGGATCAGCTGAAAGTGGTGCAGCTTTTTTTGCAAAGGGAAAAGCCCTGCTTTTTTGAGGATCAGCTGAAAGTGGTGCAGCTTTTTTTGCAAAGGGAAAAGCCCTGCTTTTTTGAGGATCAGCTGAAAGTGGTGCAGCTTTTTTGCAAAGGGAAAAGCCCTGCTTTTTTGAGGATCAGCTGAAAGTGGTGCAGCTTTTTTTGCAAAGGGAAAAGCCCTGCTTTTTTGAGGATCAGCTGAAAGTGGTGCAGCTTTTTTTGCAAAGGGAAAAGCCCTGCTTTTTTGAGGATCAGCTGAAAGTGGTGCAGCTTTTTTTGCAAAGGGAAAAGCCCTTTTTTTGAGGATCAGCTGAAAGTGGTGCAGCTTTTTTTGCAAAGGGAAAAGCCCTGCTTTTTTGAGGATCAGCTGAAAGTGGTGCAGCTTCTTTTTCAAAGAGGAAAAGCCCCGTTTTTATGGGGTTCAACTCACAGTTCTGCAGCTTCTAGTCCTACAGCCATTTCTACAGTTTCCAGACAGATAATCTAATCAGCCAGTCACATGTCACTGGGGAAACAAACAGCCTCCCTCTGCATTCAACAATGGAGGCCTGGGCAAGGGGGCGGGGCTGGAAAGGGAGCCTTATCTCTCTCCCGATCACTTGCTGAACAGCTGTTCAGCGGCTTCCTTTCAACACCCCCTTCTCTCTTTGTAAAAAAAAAAAGAGCACGATCTGCTTTTGGCCCCTAGGCAATTCAGCTCCAGGGACCATGCATTCGCTCCATAAGACACAGACATTTCCCCTCTTACCTTTTTAGGAGGAAAAACGTGCGTCTTGTGGAGCGAAAAATACGGTATTTCATATATATATATATATATTATTATTTCTGTCCCCCCTGCCTGGTCCCAATTCTGCCTCGCAGGACCGTTGTTGCCCGGCCACCTTCTGACCCTCTTCTCCCTGACAGGCAACCTCTGCATGGTGACGGGGGGTGCCAACTTGGGGCGCATCGGCGTGATCACCAACCGCGAGAGGCACCCCGGCTCCTTTGACGTGGTCCATGTCAAGGACACCAATGGCAACAGCTTCGCCACCAGGCTCTCCAACATCTTTGTCATTGGCAAGGTGGGCGCCTGCCAAAATCACCATCATCGTAATTTATTATTTATACCCCGCTGGGCTTCTCGTGGTTTTTATCATTTGCATTTTAAAATATTTTATTATTTCAATTTTTTGAAGTTATTTTATTTTATTACCTTGTTTTTGTTTGCATTTTTTAAATAAATAAATAAATAAATAAATATCATTTCCGTTTTTTAAAAAAATCTTCCTTTTATTATTTTCCTGTTGTTTTTATTTTTCAAGCATTTGTTTCCACAGCTATTCCAAATAAATTGCCACCCATTTGATTCAGTTCTATGCCATTTCCGCTCTTGCATATAATTCTGTTATTTTCATTTTTTTAAAGCAAGTATACTGTAATGCAAGGATATTTGTGAGGCATGACCTGATATTAATTCCCTGTTTAGGGAAGTTTTTAATGTGTTGCATTTTAAAGTGTTTTAATCTTTGCTGAAAGCAGCAAGAGTGGATGGGGAAACCCAGCCGGATGGGCAGGGTACAAATAATAAATTATTGTTATTATTATATTACAATGGGGGGACTGTGTTGTGACACCAAGGAAACCGACTTCACCAAGCTGTAGTCCCTAATAGCCTCTTGTCACTTTCCAGGGCAACAAGCCATGGATCTCACTGCCTCGTGGGAAGGGAATCCGCCTCACCATCGCCGAGGAGCGAGACAAGCGGCTGGCAGCTAAGCAGAGCAGCGGATGAAGACGTGCGCGGAGGGATGAGGAAAGCAAGAAATATTTTTCACCAATAAAACCACCTTGCAATGTGGCTCTGGGACTCCTCCTCTTTTGAGTGGCTTTCTTCATATTTCCGCCTGGAAATATTTGGGGCCGGCTCCTACCTGGCCCTGGGAATAATAAATTCAATTATTAATACAAGTACGGCAGCAGGTATTACAACAAAAATAATTGCATACAAGAACGATTGCCGTTATTATTGCAATAATGATTGCCCTTAGTGTTACAATGATGCTTGCCGTTATTGCAGTAACGGGTGCAGTTATTACCACAATAACGAATGCAATTATTAGCAGCCAACGAAAAGGCATTTTGTGTCACGGGGAAGGGAGAGGAATATCGAGTGACAGCGGCCCATGCCTTTTGGAGGGACTCCTTGCTCTGATCGAAATCTGAACCCGAGACTTAAATATAAGTTGCAGGCTAAATATAAGTGGCATTTCTAGGGCATTACTCCTGACTAGCTGACTCTGCCTATTCTATGCTGCAGTTCCTGCATTTCAGCGGGTTGGGTCCCACCTCTGCCTGTCGTGGTGGATTATTGCTTTCTTATTGTTCCTTCTTCTTAGTACAGCTTTCTTATTCCTTCCTTCTTAACAAGAAAGCAATAATAACGAGAAAAAAAGCAGTAAGAAAGCAGTGTTATTGCTTAATAAGAAAGCAACAATTGGAGGAAGAAAATGAAGCAATCTTGCTTATTATCAGTAAGAAGGAAAGAATAACAAAATAAAACCATCAACATCACATACAAACACCCATAGCAAAGCAGTACAGAATTACCGCCCTTCCAGGTGACACAAAACATTTGTCAAGTGAAAGAAGCAAGCAGTCTTAACATTACATCTCTAGGTCTCTGAGGAGATCAGACGTCTGCAATGTGTTTCGATGACAAAAAACCAAATAGTTACTTACCACTGTCTTGGTGAGCTCCTGGTTATTCCCCAGGAATAGGAATAGGAATAATTTTATTATTGGCCAGGTACATTTTCCAGCATACTTGGCATTTGTTTTGGCTACATTGCAATGTAAATATACAGACACTGTTCCCCTCACAATACAAAGAAGCGAAGAAACCCCACCCATAATTTACCTCCCCTTCAGCTATATAACTACAACAATTTAATGGCACAAGGGAAAAAACTATTCTTGTGGCTGGCCAATTTTGTATATGAAGTCCTGTAGCGACGTCCAGATGGAAGTAAATCAAGCAGATGATGACCGGGATGTAAAGGATCTGCTACAATTCTCTCTGCTCTCTTCCTAACTCGGGTAGCATAAATTGTCCTCTACTGAAGCCAATTACCCTTTCTGCAATTCTTACAGCTAGTTGGAGCCTTTTCTTGATAATAGAAAATTATCAAGTTTCCATTATCTGGTTTCCATTTGGGGATGCAGAGTTGATCTAGAAACTGCTGGTGGAGATCAGCATATAGTTTACATTTGAGAACCATATGTGTAAGAGTTTCCAACCGATGGTCTTCACATGGGCAAAAATAATAAAGCAGCCCAAAGGAAAATTGCTTATTAAGAAGAAAAGACTAATAATAAAGCAACTGAAGAAGAAAGCAGTAAAAGGAGGAAGAAAGCATTATTATGATTGTTTTATTATTAGGAAGAAAGCAATACCAGTAATAACAAAAAACTAGTAACGAAACGCCAAGGAGTAGACGCAGTTCCTTCTCTGCCCGCAAGGGGGAGCGCCTCTCCCTTTATCGGCCTTTGCCGAAACGCTCCTTGCCAAACCGCTCAGTATAACAGGAGCTATCCGGAGTCGGCGGGTGCAGGTCCTGGCAGGGCGCTAGTCCAACCCGAGGACCTTTGCGCGGGTGTTGGGGCGGATGAGGATTCGGCGCAGAAGCCCCGCTTCTATCGTTGGAGCGGTTTCCGGGGATCCGACCGAGCCCCGCTTGGTGTTTTTTGGGGTTGTTTTTTTTTTTTTTTTGTAAGGGTTTCGGTCTCTTGGGATACCGCGCTGCCAGGACCAACCAAGAGGCGGTTTAACCCCTTTTCTGCCGGGCGGCGTCGTATAGAGCGGGCGGGTCGGGCTTTCGGAGTTGGCGGCGGAGGGGTTAAGTGGGCGGGGCCGGGAGAGGTTGGCGACGTTGGCGCACCAGCTGGGCTCCAGAGCAGCTCGAGAGTCATGCGGAGCAGGAGCAATTCTGGAGTCCGCTTGGATGGCTATGCCCGCCTCGTTCAGAAAACGATCCTCGGGCACCAGGTCAGGCAGGCGGAGGTTCAACAGGTGGATTTGGGGGGGGGCAGGCGGAGGTTCAACAGGTGGAGCGGAGGGTAGGGTTTGGGGGCAGGCGGAGGTTCAACAGGTGGAGCGGAGGGTAGGGTTTGGGGGGCAGGCGGAGGTTCAACAGGTGGAGCGGAGGGTAGGGTTTGGGGCGCAGGCGGAGGTTCAACAGGTGGAGCGGAGGGTAGGGTTTGGGGCGCAGGCGGAGGTTCAACAGGTGGAGCGGAGGGTAGGGTTTGGGGCGCAGGCGGAGGTTCAACAGGTGGAGCGGAGGGTAGGGTTTGGGGGCAGGTGGAGGTTCAACAGGTGGAGCGGAGGGTAGGGTTTGGGGCAGGCGGAGGTTCAACAGGTGGAGCGGAGGGTAGGGTTTGGGGGCAGGTGGAGGTTCAACAGGTGGAGCGGAGGGTAGGGTTTGGGGGCAGGCGGAGGTTCAACAGGTGGAGCGGAGGGTAGGGTTTGGGGGCAGGCGGAGGTTCAACAGGTGGAGCGGAGGGTAGGGTTTGGGGGCAGGCGGAGGTTCAACAGGTGGAGCGGAGGGTAGGGTTTGGGGGCAGGCGGAGGTTCAACAGGTGGAGCGGAGGGTAGGGTTTTCGGGGCAGGCGGGAGTTCAACATGCCGTGCAGGGAACAGGGCTTTTTTGCATTGAATGCAGGCATGGGAATGCTCGGCCGGAAAGCCGACGGAAGTTCAACAGGTGGGGGGGGTTGCAGGGAGGCAGGCAGGAATTCAACAGGCGGGGCAGAGGTTGGCTTTTGGCAGGCAAGGAGGAGTTCAACAGGTGGAGCGGCGGACGGGACTCTTTTGCATGGCGGGCAGGCCTGGAAATAGGCAGGTGTTAGTTCAGCAGGTGGGTGGGTTTTTTGCAGGCAGGCCGGAGTCCAACAGATGAAGCGGTGGGTGGTGTTTTTTTTTTTTGCAGGCAGGCAGACGAGAGTTCAACAGGCGGAGCAGGTGTTGGGGTTTTTCGCAGACAAGCAGGAGTTCAACAGGTGGAGGGGCAGGCAGTGACTATGTTCAACAGGCGGAGCAGTGGTTGGGGTTTTTCGCAGACAAGCAGGAGTTCAACAGGTGGAGGGGCAGGCAGTGACTATTTTGCGTTGCAAAAAGGCATGGAAATGTTCAGGAGGCAGGCAAAAGTTCAACTAGCAGAATGGCAGATGCGTCCTTTTTTGCAGGGCGGGCACGCATAGGAATGTTTGACTCACAGGTTGAAGTTCAACAGGTTAAACTTGCATTCTGTGAAGGCATGGAAACGTCCAGCACACAGGCAGGCGGAAGTTCAAAAGACGGAGCAGGGTATGGGGGCTTTTTGCAGTGTGTGAAGGCATGGAAATCTTCAGCATGCAGGAAGGTGGGAGCTCAACATGTGGAACGATGGGTAAGGTTGAGTAATTTCCATGAAGCAAGGAAATGTTCTGCGTGGAGACAGGCAGAAGTCAACAGGTGGAGCGGCGGACGAGGGCTTTTTGCAGTGCATGAAGCCGTGGAAATGTTCAACAGGCAGACAGTATTTCAACAAATGGAGTATGGATGGGGCATTTTCAAGGACGAATTTAGGCAGGTGGGATTTACAGGTGGAGTGGTGGATGAGGGCATTTTCAGGGTGTGAAGGCAGGCGGGAATTCAACAGGTAGAGTGACAAGTGAGGCTTTATGCAGGGCTTACAGGCATGGAAATGTTCGGCACCTAGGCAAGCGGAAGTTCAACAGGATGAGAGGCAGATGGGGTTTGTAGGGCGTGAAGGCATGGGAATGTTCAGCACCTCGGCAAGCAGAAATTCCACAGGTAGAGCGGTGAACGGCCTCTTGCATTGTGTGAAGGCATGGAAATGTTCAGCAGGCAGGCAGGCAGGAGTTCAACAGTCAGAGCAGTAGGTGGTTTTTTTGAAGGACATGAAGGCATGGAAATGTCCAGTAGGCAGGCAGGTTGAAGTTCAACAGGCAGAGCAGTAGGTGGTTTTTTTTGAAGGACATGAAGGCATGGAAATGTCCAGTAGGCAGGCAGATGTTCAACAGGTGGAGCGTCTGAGGGGGGGGGCTTTTTACAGAGAGTTCAACAGGCCCATCTCTCCACAGAACCCCGTGACAGGCCTGCTGCCAGCCAGCGCTGACCACCCGGACGCCTGGGTCCGCGACAATGTCTACAGCATCCTGGCAGTTTGGGCGCTGGGATTGGCTTACCGCAAGAATGCTGACCGCGACGAGGACAAGGCCAAGGCTTATGAGCTGGAGCAGGTAGCTAGGGCAGAGTAGGAAAAGAAAAGAAAACAATGGAAGAAAATAGGAAAAGAAAAGAAATTTAAATGACAGGAAAAAAGGAAAGGAAATAAATTAAGATAAAAGAAATGAGAAGAAAAAATAAGAAAGAAAAAATGAAAGAAAAGCAAAAAGAAAAGAAAAGAAAAAAGAAAAGAAAGAAAAGAAAATAAAAAAAAAATAAAAAAAAGAAAAGAGAAAAAAAGAAAAGAGAAAAATGAAATTATATAATGTAATAAAATCCAAAAAGATAGAAATGGAATATAATAATTGAGCAAAATAAATAAAATAAAATAATAAGATAAAATAAAATAATAAAGGAAAAAAGTAAATTAAATTCAATTCAATAATAAATTAAATTAGGAAGAGAGGAATGGAAAGAAAATTAAAAGAAAAGAAAAATGCGATACAATAAGATAGAACACAATAACAAAGTGAATAGAAAAAGAAATGAAAATAATATTTCCCAAGGCGCCGAGCATATTACCAGGCTGCCGCCCCTCTGCCCTGAAGGGTTCCCAGCGGGTGCAGAACTCACACCCGCAACCCAAAAACCCATTCCCCCAAAGACTGGCTTTTCCCTTCCCCCCGACCCTGGGGTGGGGAAGCACCTTTCTCGGGAATCCTCTTTTGGGTCCTGCTTGCTGGCAAGGTGTCTCCCGACCTCGCGCTGTAACCCGAGAGCCGCAGCGCTTCTCAGCCAGGGCAGCTGCTTTTGGCATGTCCTGGCGTGACCCCGGGAGCGAGATCGAAACCCAATTCCCGGGCCGAATGCCCGGAATGACAAGTGGAGAAAATTAGATCCGGACCAACAAACTCCTTTGGCTGCAGATCTGCAGGTCAGCAATTCGAACCCCTGGCCTCGGAGCTGGGCTGGAGGATCTTTAGGATTCTCCATCCTGAGTTCGAGTTCTGAGTTTCCGGCGGCTTTTTTTTTCTCCCCGCAGAGTGTAGTCAAGCTGATGCGAGGCCTGCTGCAGTGCATGATGAGACAGGTAAGGGGGTCAGGCTGGATGACCACTGGGTTCCCCTTCCCATGTTTTTGCAACATTTCCTGGATTGGATATTCGGGGTCCAGCTAGATGACCGCTAGGGTGTCCCTTCCCCTCAATTCCCTGCTATTCTATGGACCAAACAGGTATGGTTTTTCCAACATTTCCCAGAGCCAATCTTTGGGGTCAGGTTAGATGTCCGCTGGAGGATCCCTTTTTCCCTCCAGGTGGACAAAGTGGAGGCCTTTAAATACACCCAGAGCCCCCGCGACGCTCTTCATGCCAAATTTGCACCCGGCACCTGTGCCACCGTCGTTGGGGACAACCAGTGGGGTCACTTGCAACTGGACGCTACTTCCTTGTACCTCCTAATGCTGGCCCAGATGACAGCGTCAGGTGAGATATTTTATGTTATTTTGTGAAGTTAGTATTATTATTATTCTTATTTTATTCTTTAATCATTATTCCTATTCTATCTATGTATTATTAAGTTTATATTGTTTTATTATTACTTTTTTAAAAAAAAAAATTACATTTTTCCATTCTTTTATTTTATTCTATTTTTATCTTGGATTTCGCAGGACTACATATTGTCCACAGCCTGGACGAAGTCAACTTCGTGCAAAACCTGGTTTTCTACATAGAAGCAGCGTATAAAACGGCGGTGAGTTGAGGAGGGGTGGCACCAAGTTCGAGTGCTGCCCCTGAGAAAAATAATCACAATGAAAATAGAAACCCGTAAGAACCATTATGGAAAGAACCGATCAGAATAATAAACCCATAATTTTGTTGTTCAGTCGTTCAGTCGTGTCCGACTCTTCGTGACGCCATGGACCAGAGCACGCCAGGCACGCCTATCCTTCACTGCCTCTCGCAGTTTGGCCAAACTCATGTTAGTAGCTTTGAGAATACTGTCCAACCATCTCATCCTCTGTCGTCCCCTTCTCCTTGTGCCCTCCATCTTTCCCAACATCAGGGTCTTTTCCAGGGAGTCTTCTCTTCTCATGAGGTGGCCAAAGTACTGGAGCCTCAACTTCAGGATCTGTCCTTCTAGTGAGCACTCAGGGCTGATTTCTTTAGAATGGATAGGTTTGATCTTCTTGCAGTCCATGGGACTCTCAAGAGTCTCCTCCAGCACCATAATTCAAAAGCATCAATTCTTCGGCGATCAGTCTTCTTTATGGTCCAGCTCTCACTTCCATACATCACTACTGGGAAAACCATAGCTTTAACTATACGGACCTTTGTCAGCAAGGTGATGTCTCTGCTTTTTAAGATGCTGTCTAGGTTTGTCATTGCTTTCCTCCCAAGAAGCAGGCGTCTTTTAATTTCGTGACTGCTGTCACCATCTGCAGTGATCATGGAACCCAAGAAAGTGAAATCTCTCACTGCCTCCATTTCTTCCCCTTCTATTTGCCAGGAGGTGATGGGACCAGTGGCCATGATCTTAGTTTTTTTGATGTTGAGCTTCAGACCATATTTTGTGCTCCTCTTTCACCCTCATTAAAAGGTTCTTTAATTCTCCTCACTTTCTGCCATCAAGGTAGTATCATCAGCATATCTGAGGTTGTTGATATTTCTTCCGGCAATCTTAATTCCGGTTTGGGATTCATCCAGTCCAGCCTTTCGCATGATGAATTCTGCATATAAGTTAAATAAGCAGGGAGACAATATACAGCCTTGTCGTACTCCTTTCCCAATTTTGAACCAATCAGTTGTTCCATATCCAGTTCTAACTGTAGCTTCTTGTCCCACATAGAGATTTCTCAGGAGACAGATGAGGTGATCCGGCACTCCCATTTCTTTAAGAACTTGCCATAGTTTGCTGTGGTCGACACAGTCAAATGCTTTTGCGTAGTCAATGAAGCAGAAGTAGATGTTTTTCTGGAACTCTCTAGCTTTCTCCATAATCCAGCGCATGTTTGCAATTTGGTCTCTGGTTCCTCTGCCCCTTTGAAATCCAGCTTGCACTTCTGGGAGTTCTCGGTCCACATACTGCTTAAGCCTGCCTTGTAGAATTTTAAGCATAACCTTGCTAGCGTGTGAAATGAGCGCAATTGTGCGGTAGTTGGAGCATTCTTTGGCACTGCCCTTCTTTGGGATTGGGATGTAGACTGATCTTCTCCAATCCTCTGGCCACTGCTGAGTTTCCAAACTTGCTGGCATATTGAGTGTAGCACCTTAACAGCATCATCTTTTAAAATTTTAAATAGTTCAGCTGGAATATCATCACTTCCACTGGCCTTGTTGTTAGCAAGGCTTTCTAAGGCCCATTTGACTTCACTCTCCAGGATGTCTGGCTCAAGGTCAGCAACCACACTACCTGGGGTGTATGAGACCTCCATATCTTTCTGGTATAATTCCTCTGTGTATTCTTGCCACCTCTTCTTGATGTCTTCTGCTTCTGTTAGGTCCTTCCCACTTTTGTCCTTTATTATGGTAATCTTTGGACGAAATGTTCCTTTCATATCTCCAATTTTCTTGAACAGATCTCTGGTTTTTCCCATTCTGTTGTTTTCCTCTATTTCTTTGCATTGCTCATTTAAGAAGGCCCTCTTGTCTCTCCTTGCTATTTTTTGGAAATCTGCATTCAGTTTCCTGTATCTTTCACGATCTCCCTCGCATTTTGCTTGCCTTCTCTCCCCTGCTATTTGTAAGGCCTCATTGGACAGCCACTTTGCTTTCTTGCATTTCCTTTTCATTGGGATGGTTTTCGTTGCTGCCTCCTGTATAATGTTACGAGCCTCCATCCATAGTTCTTCAGGCACTCTATCCACCAAATCTAAATCCTTAAACCTGTTCTTCACTTCCACTGTGTATTCATAAGGGATTTGATTTAGATTGTTGTTTTCCTCTATTTATTTGTCCATGTGTAGAGTCGTCTCTTGTGTTGTTAGGAAAAGAGTGTTTGTGATGACCAGCTTGTTCTCTTGACAGAACTCTATTAGCCTTTGCCCTGCTTCCTTTTGAACGCCAAGGCCAAACTTGCCAGTTGTTCCTTTTATCTCTTGACTCCCTACTTTAGCATTCCAATCCCCTATAATGAGAAGAACATCCTTCTTTGGTGTCATTTCTAGAAGGTGTTGTAAGTCTTCATAGAATTGGTCAATTTCAGTTTCTTCTGCACCGGTAGTTGGTGCATAAACTTGGATTACTGTGATGTTAAAAGGTCTGCCTTGGATTCGTATCAAGATCATTCTATCATTTTTGAGATTGCATCACAGTACAGCTTTCACCACTCTTTTGTTGACTGTGAGGGCCACTCCATTTCTTGCCCACAGTAGTAGATATGATGGTCATCCAAACTGAATTCGCCCATTCCCGTCCATTGTAGTTCACTCATGCCCAGGATGTCAATGTTTATTCTCGCCATCTCATTTTTGACCACATCCAGCTTACCAAGGTTCATGGTTCTTACATTCCAGGTTCCTATGCAATATTTTTATTTACAGCATTGGACTTTCCTTTCGCTTCCAGGCATATCCGCAACTGAGCGACCTTTCGGCTTTGGCCCAGCCGCTTCATCAGCTCTGAATCTACTTGTACTTGTCCTCCGCTCTTCCTCAGTAGCATGTTGGACGCCTTCCGACCTGAGGGGCTCATCTTCCAGCGTCATAACTTTTATATGCCTGTTGTCTTTGTCCATGGAGTTTTCTTGGCAGGGATACTGGAGTGGCTTGCCGGTTCCTCCTCCAGGTGGATCACATTTGGTCAAACTCTCCACTATGACCTGCCCATCTTGGGTGGCCCTGCACGGCATAGCTCATAGCTTCTCAGAGTTATTCAAGCCCCTTCGCCACAACAAGGCAGTGATCCATGAAGCAGATAACTCATAATAAAAATTACCGCTTAGAATAACAGCCCCTAAGAACAACCTATTAGAATAATAGCTCCTAATAATAGCAATGAAAATAACCCCTAATAATAATTGTAACCCCTAATAAGAATAATGGGAAGCGGGTGGCGCTGTGGGTTAAACCATAGAGCCTAGGGCTTGCCAATCAGAAGGTCGGCAGTTCGAATCCCCGCGATGACGGGGTGAGCTCCCGTTGCTCGGTCCCAGCTCCTGCCCACCTAGCAGTTTGAAAGCACGTATATAAATTGGTGCAAGTATATAAATTGGTACCGCTCAGGCGGGAAGGTAAACGTTTCCATGCGCTGCTCTGGTTCCGCCAGAACTGGCTTAGCATGCTGGCCACATGACCCAGAAGCTGTCTGCGGACAAACGCCGCTCCCTCGGCCTTAACGAGATGAGCGCCGCAACCCCAGAGTCGGACACGACTGGACCTATGGTCAGGGGTCCCTTTACCTTTATAGATATATAATAATAATCTCAACGAATAAAAACCCATCTAAATAATCCATAAAAAATACTAATCACTAATACTAACCCAGTCTCAGATCTACCATTCTTGGGCAAGGTGATTCAGCGAGTGGTTGCTGAACAACTCCAAGTACGCGTGGAGGATGCGGACCATTTGGATCCCTTCCAATTCAGTCCTCATCATGGGACTGAAACTGCCTTGGTCGCACTGGTCAATGATCTCTGGCGGGCTAGGGACAAAGGTGAGAGCTGTTTCCTAGTTCTGCTGGATCTCACAGCGGCCTTTGACACCATTGACCATAACATCCTTCTGGACCGGCTAGAGGTTGGGAGCTGGGGTCACTGTTATACAGTGGTTCCTGCTCCTTCTCCTGGGCCGTGTCCAGAAAGTGGTGTTGGGGATGAGTGTTCAGACCCCTGGGCTCTCACTTGTGGGGTGCCTCAGGGTTCCGTCCTCTCCCCCATGCTTTTTAACATCTATATGAAGCCGCTGGGAGAGATCATCAGGGGGCTTTGGCTGGGTGTTCATCAGTATGCGGATGATAACCAGCTTCGACATCTCTTTCAAATCAGAACCAGTGAAGGCGGTGAAGGTCCTGTGTGAGTGCCTGGAGTTGGAGGATGGATGGCGGCTAACAGATTGAGGTTGAATCCTGACAAGATGAGGCGGACTCCCTGGTCCTGAATGGGTGTGGGGACTCCCTTGTCATGAATGGGGTAACTGTGCCCCTGAAGGACCAGATGCACAGCCTGGGGGTCATTTTGGACTCAGCTGTCCATGGAGGAACAGGTTAATTCTGTGTCCAGGGCGGTTGTCTACAAGCTCCATCTGGTACGCAGGCTGAGACCCTACCTGGCTGCAGACTGTCTCGCCAGAGTGGTACATGCTCTAGTTATCTCATGCTTGGACTACTGCCATGCGCTCTACATGGGGCTACCTTTGAAGGTGACCCAGAAACTGCAATTAATTCAGAATGCGGCAGCTAGACTGGTGACTGGGAGTGGCCACCGGGACCATATAACACCGGTCCTGAGAGATCTACATTGGCTCCCAGTACGTTTCCGAGCACAATTCAAAGTCTTGGTGCTGACCTTTAAAGCCCTAAATGGCCTCGGTCCTGTATACCTGAAGGAGCGTCTCCACCCCCATCATTCAGCCCGGACACTGAGATCCAGCGCCGAGGGCCTTCTGGCGGTTCCCTCACTGCGAGAAGCAAAGCTACAGGGAACCAGGCAGAGGGCCTTCTCGGTAGTGGCGCCCACCCTGTGGAACGACCTCCCTTCAGATGTCAAAGAGTTAGACAACTACGAGACGTTTAGAGGACATCTGAAGGCAGCCCTGTTTAGGGAAACTTTTAATGTGTGATATTTTAATGTATTTGATTTTTGTTGGCAGCCACCCAGAGTGGCTGGGGAAATCTAGCCAGATGGGCGGGGTACAAATAATAATGACGAGATCCTGCTCGTCATGTGCGAAAATGATCAGTCTCACACCGGTGTGGGTTGAAAGAGTCTGATGATTCAAGGGCTGCAGGAGCCTTTATTTATGGGGCAGCAACACAAAAGCATACAGGAAGATTTCACCATATTTGGACTACATTATTGCATCAGCCAGGGATATGGAAGTGCCATATGTGGGTAGGGTGGACTCATTCTTGCTTACGTAGCATAACATGCTATGTCTACGTAGATCAATGGGCCTGTGTGCATACGATGTTCACTGCGCCCAGTAGGCGTGGTGTATGTTCTTCCTGATAAGGGCGGTACCCCAGTAGGCACGGTGCATGTGGTGGTTTGTGGCTTGTGTCACATACGCCTAAACGGCGAGTTTCCCTACATGCCCTCTTTCTTTGTTTTATATGAGAATACGTTAATCAGAGTCATACACAGTACTTCCTAGGCGTTTATACCGTGCTACGTAGACCCCTCTAGTGAGCCCGGAGGAGGGACGAGGTCTGTTCCACCAAATCATGCATTGGTTAAGCAGGGAGGGGAGACATTGAATACAACAGCAAATTATAATCAATAAAACAATAATCAATACAATAATCATAAACAATTTCCGCAACCAGACACCATTGGGGAGCCAAGATTTAGCCACTCCCAAGGGTCAAAACCATCGGGAGGATTCAGTGGATTATGGGCAATCATTTCTTCCATGTGATTAATGGTGGCTGAAATATTAGGTGCTTGATTGGAAATATACATACAGCAATGAGAATGTATTAAAGTGCAAACTCCTTCCTTAGAAGCTAATATAATGTCTAAAGCATAACGATTTTGCAAAGCAACCTCTCTAATCTCTGACATTTCGCTATTAATCGACTTCAACGCTGAAATGGTGGAATTAAACAGGGCCTCAGTCCAATTGGCGAGGCGATGGAGATCCCTATAGTTCATTGCTACTCCTAGGGAAGGCAAGACTGCTCTTGCAATGGCAGTTTTGGTATAATGTGTGATTGATGATTCTATCTCCCTTTTATTACGCAAACGGACCGCAGGGAGCTTATCTAATTTGTATACCAGGGGTATGACCACCCCAAGGGTACAGGTTCCTGAAAATGCGGAGGGGATCTCTTTATAAGCCTTTTTGCCACAAATCAGCTTGCAGCAAACAGGTAGATTTGCTGCTTTTCTTCATCCAGTCTAGGCAATTGTAGAAGTCAAAGCATGCCGCCTGCTGTTCATAGGTCATATCGGTGGTAACATTATTCATTGTAACCTTAGGCCTACCGCTCAAGGTGGTAACATTGAGAAAACAAGAGGAGCCATTAACATACTCATAGGTCCAATTACAATAAGGATAGCGACCCAGGAACCTACTGGCATTGTGATTGAACCGAAAACAACGGGGTGCAACTTCCAGCAATGACAGAACTACGGGGGGTGAACTAGTGCGACCATCTTTCAAGTTATTACTAATTTTATAAGACTCATTAATAGGTATACCATGCAACAAAAGGCCAGATTGCTTTGTTTGAGGAGGAATATGCATACACACCCAACAATCAGAAAAATTTAACATATCAGCAAAATGGGTTATATCCCTAACAAAGGTATTATCACTCCAAATATTATGATAGGGTTCCGGCCGTTGGCTTTTCTTCAAGAGGGCAGCACGGCGAGGGCGGTGTTTCACAATGTTCGCAGAGGGGCTCCATCCCTGTGAAGAGAAATTGTGAGGCCAATGGGGCCGGTGCCACACCGGCTGTTGTGTGGGGCAATAAGGGTGAGAATGATAGTAGGTTCAATGTGCCCCAGGGCAAGTTGTTCTGCAATGAGTTAGGCCGCCACTGCAAGCTTTTCTTTCGGCAAGAGCCACTGGTCAACCCACACAGGGGTGTCTGTGGTCCAGCAGAGAGAAAGCGCAGTCCGGGGCAAGGCAGGGGCGGCCCTCAGCATAAATTTGTAGAAATGGTGGTATCTGCTGCTGCTAGCAAATCGCGTCCCCAGAGGGAGACGGGAATGTCCAGTACTAATGGCAAAATAGTCATTTCAAAACCTTTGGAGCCCTGTATCAGGATGGGATGTGTGCTGCGGCGGGCCGAGGCAGAGCCTCCAACACCGACAACACTGGATGCTGGTTCCGTTGGCCAGGACGAAGGCCAGTCCTTTGTGGCAATGACAGAGCAGTCCGCCCCTGTGTCCAGTACTCCATCAATAGTGCGTCCCCCGAGTGTCATCTGGATTTTGGGGCACTGTTCAGTGACAGAGAAGGTGGCTGCCACAAAGGGGTTGGGATTGTCCCGCACAGCGCCAGGGGCACAGACAATTTTTGCAATAGGTGAGCCTGACTTCAAATGAGTTGGGCGATCGGAAAACACCATGACAGAAGGGTGATTGTCACGCAGCCCCTGCAGGATGCCAGGAATAATTGGGTGCCCTGGTGCAAAACCTCCAACAGAGGGTGCAGCACTTGCTTGCAGTCCTCATTGGCATTGTCAAACGCTAACTGGCGGACAATAACCTCCTGTGCTGCCACATCCTGCATTTGGCGCTTAAGGGTGTTATGCAAACGATCCACAAATGTCCCATAAAGTTTTGAGGGTCCTTGGCAGACACTGCCCCAACGCCCTCCCTTTTCTGTTTTTGCATCAGGAACAGCAGTTAGGGCTTCCTGGGCCGCGGCAGTAGTGGCTTCCCAATATGAGGGATCGGGTCCCAGTTGTTGTTGAATGGTGAGAAAATTCCCTTCGCCCGTGAGGCCATGAAGTACATCGGTCGGGGTCAGCAAAACCGGTGCCGGAGGCGAAGGCAGAGCTTGGTATATAGATGGCGGAGCAGATGGCAGGAGAGAAACTGTCGGAGGGATAGCTGCCAGAAGTATATTAACAGGGCTCAGGGTAGACATAGCCTTGTAAACTTTGCACCATGCGTGCAGGACGCGAATGTCTATCTGGGAATGATTGTGGAAGAAATGTCCAATTTTCTCCCGGTCTTTTAAGTCCCATGAACCGTCTTGAGGATACCAGGGGCAATGGGTATCCAAGGCTTTAATAAGTAGTTTTAAATCTTTGTCCAGGACCACAAGGTTGTCACTAGCTAGGAGAAATTTAAGTTCATCAAAAAACTTCTTTTGTGGTGCAGCGAGAGATTGCCCCATTTTTAGGTTTTCGAAGAAAGAGGAGGGGAGCACTCACCGGGATCCGTGGAGGATGAAAGGCGCCTGAAACCCTTGCTGGGCGAGGTGAGTGCTGGAGCCAATCGAAGGCGTCGTGAAGTCCGAGATCAGTCACACGGGGCACCAATTGACGAGATCCTGCTCGTCATGTGCGAAAATGATCAGTCTCACACCGGTGTGGGTTGAAAGAGTCTGATGATTCAAGGGCTGCAGGAGCCTTTATTTATGGGGCAGCAACACAAAAGCATACAGGAAGATTTCACCATATTTGGACTACATTATTGCATCAGCCAGGGATATGGAAGTGCAATATATGGGTAGGGTGGACTCATTCTTGCTTACGTAGCGTAACGTGCTATGTCTACGTAGATCAATGGGCCTGTGTGCATACGATGTTCACTGCGCCCAGTAGGCATGGTGTATGTTCTTCCTGATAAGGGTGGTTTGTGGCTTGTGTCACATACGCCTAAACGGCGAGTTTCCCTACATAATAAATATTATTAGTAGTAGTATTATTATTAAGATAACCCATGATAATAATAAGCCATAATAATAACAACCCATAAAATATTAAGAATAACCCATTAAAATATAAACCCTAATAATAGCAATCATAACCAATAATAATAATAATAACAATAACAACCTATGATAAGGACAACCCCTAACAATAATCCATTAGAATAATAACACATAAGAATAACCGCTAATAAAAATAATAAACCCAGGATCGTGATCACTCCTAATAATAGTGATAATAATAGCCCCTAATTAAAATGATAACCCCTAAGAATAATAACCCCACAGGATAGGAAACCCCAAAGAATCACACCTAAGAATAAGAACGCCTAATAAAATTAATAAACGATTGATCCTAACCCATGATCACAATAAGTCCCTAATAATAGCAATAATAATATCCCCTAATAAAAATGGTCAACCCAATAAGAATAACAAACCCCTAAGAAGAACAAACACCCTTTAGAAGAATCCCTAATAGAAATAATAAGCCCATAATCCAAACCCAATATCATAATAGCCACTAGTAATAGCAATAATAATAAAAACGGTGTCCCCTAATAGCTCATAATAATAATAATAATAACCTGTGTTTTTGTGGAGCAGGATTTTGGCATCTGGGAACGCGGTGACAAGACCAACCGGGGCATCACGGAGCTCAACGCCAGCTCGGTCGGCATGGCTAAGGTGAGGGGCACAGAGTGAGGTGGGATCGGGTGCCCACCCATAGGTGCCCATACATGGGTGCTCACCCATGGGTGCTCTTTCTTCCTCTGCAGGCGGCCCTTGAGGCCTTGGATGAGTTGGACCTCTTTGGGGCCAACGGAAGCCCCCAATCAGTGATCCACGTCTTGTCGGACGAGGTGCAGCACTGCCTGGTATGGACCCGGGTTCGGGGGGGGGGTCGATATACCAAAATACTCGAAATTCTGGAAATTTCCGAAATTTCCAACATTTCCAACATTTTGAAATTAGCCTTGAAATTTGGTGGCCCTCGGGTCTCTTCCACCTCTATGGTTGCGTCCTGCTTTCCTAGTCTCCCATTTCTTGTTTTTTTTGCAAAAACTTTATTGATTAAAACACAATACATCCAATACATTATCACATTAACATACAATATCATTTTTATCATACATTTCCCATTTTTCCATCCTCACACCCACCACCAAACACCCCTCTGACTTCCCTCCGTCACTCTTTCGACTTCCATTAGAAGCTACTTTCGTTCACTATTTGTACAATCCTTAATTTCTATAATTCATCTTTAATTCTTTATATTAATTTATTATTTAGAAATTCCTCCATACCTCTTACTCCAAGCATATTAGCACTTCTTTATTTGAGCAATGTTTCTCCAGATACTCCTCATAACATTTCCATGGTTCCTTCAAATTTTGATTTGTTTCGTTTCTTTTTGCTGCTGTTAGTTTTGCCATTAAGAAATACTCGTTTAATTTGCCTATCCACTCATCCTTTGTTGGGACCTGTTGTGTTTTCCATTTAGCTGCTATCACCATTCTGGCGGCCGTGCTAGCATACAAAAATACACTTTTCTTTCCACTAGGTATTTGCTCATCTAATAAACCTAGCAAATATGCCTCCAGGTTTCTTTACTATTGATTTTTTAATTTTTTCATTTCTGTATGTACCATTAACCAAAAAATGTTTATATGCTCACATATCCTAGTCTCCCATTTCTTGAGGGGGTTAAACTAGATAACCCTTCTAGAATTGCACTCTATGATTCCTCCACAGTCCATCCTCCATTCGATGCTGCCTAGGGCGTCGGCTTCCAAGGAGATTGATGCCAGCCTCCTGTCCATCATCTCATACCCGGCCTTTGCTGTTGAGGACGCCGACGTGGTGGAGAAAACCAAGCGGGAAATCATTGACAAGCTGCAGGCAAAAAAATTCAAAAAATATTCCATTTCCTGGGGGAACAACAAAAAATTCGAAGAATTTTTTTGGGGGGGGGTTCTTTCTGGGGGAAATTTAAAAAATAGTTTTTTTAGTCAATCATTTAAATTGAGTAAATTAAATTTAAAAAATAGTTTTTTTAGTCAATCGTTTAAATTGAGTAAATTAAATTTAAAAAATAGTTTTTTTAGTCAATCGTTTAAATTGAGTAAATTAAATTTAAAAAATAGTTTTTTTAGTCAATCGTTTAAATTGAGTAAATTAAATTTAAAAAATAGTTTTTTTAGTCAATCGTTTAAATTGAGTAAATTAAATTTAAAAAATAGTTTTTTTAGTCAATCGTTTAAATTGAGTAAATTAAATTTAAAAAATAGTTTTTTTAGTCAATCGTTTAAATTGAGTAAATTAAATTTAAAAAATAGTTTTTTTAGTCAATCGTTTAAATTGAGTAAATTAAATTTAAAAAATAGTTTTTTTAGTCAATCGTTTAAATTGAGTAAATTAAATTTAAAAAATAGTTTTTTTAGTCAATCGTTTAAATTGAGTAAATTAAATTTAAAAAATAGTTTTTTTAGTCAATCGTTTAAATTGAGTAAATTAAATTTAAAAAATAGTTTTTTTAGTCAATCGTTTAAATTGAGTAAATTAAATTTAAAAAATAGTTTTTTTAGTCAATCGTTTAAATTGAGTAAATTAAATTTAAAAAATAGTTTTTTTAGTCAATCGTTTAAATTGAGTAAATTAAATTTAAAAAATAGTTTTTTAGTCAATCGTTTAAATTGAGTAAATTAAATTTAAAAAATAGTTTTTTTAGACAATCATTTAAATTGAGTAAATTAAATTTTAAAAAATAGATTTTTTAGTCAATCATTTTCTCATTTCGTTTTTTAAAAAATCAAATTGGGTAAAATCAGTAAAAATGATTTGTAAAGCAGTTTCCCCTTCCTCTCCTACAAAGGGTCGCTACGGTTGTTGCCGGTTCCTCCGTGATGGCTACCGGACTCCCAAAGAGGTAAGTTTTGTTTTGTTTTGTTATTTGTTTTTCAATTTTAAAGTTGCTTGTTTGTTTATTTTATTTTGTTTGTTCATTTCATGTTTATAGTTATTTATTTATTTATTTTAACTTATTTATTTTCTTATTTTTCCAGGACCCCCAGCGCCTCTACTACGAACCGTCCGAGCTGAAGCTTTTCGAGAGTATCGAGTGCGAGTGGCCGCTCTTTTGGACCTACCTGCTGATTGACGGCATCTTTCGCGGTGATAACGAGCAGGTCAGGGAGGGGGCTTTGACGACCTGGCTTGTGTTCAGGATTTCAATTCTGATTCCCTGATTGACGCCTGTCCACCCAAAGGTCCGGGAGTACCGGGAAGCCCTGGAAGGTGTCCTCGTCAAGGGGAAGGATGGGATCCGCTTGATCCCAGAACTCTACAGCGTCCCATCAGACAAGGTGAGCGCTTTTATTGGGGGGGTCTGCTGCCTGGGTTCCCCTTTCTCAAACCCTCAACCTTCTCCCCCCGCAGGTCGACGAGGAATGCCGAAACCCTCACACGGTGGACCGGGTGCCAATGGGGAAGCTTCCGTTGATGTGGGGCCAGTCCTTGTACATCTTGGGGTGCCTCCTTTCTGAGGTGAGCACCCTTGGGTCCCTGGAGTCCAGGGTTTGAGGTCCCGCTCTAGATTTAAACCCATCTCCCCTCTCCTTAGGGCTTCCTGGCACCGGGCGAGATTGATCCTCTCAACCGGCGCTTCTCGACTGTCCCCAAGCCAGACGTGGTGGTTCAAGGTAAGCCCATTCTGGGGGGCTTAGACGAGCCAGGTTGGACCAGACTTGGGTTCAGGGTTTGAATTCCAATTCCTTAATTGATGCCTGTTTCGTGGTTTTCTGGGACTCCGGATTGACTCCAGTTTCCCTGCAGTTTGCATCTTGGCTGAGACCGACGGGATCCAATCAGCTTTGAGGAAGGAGGGGATCGAGACGGAGACTGTTTCCAGCGTCTGTCCGATCCGGGTGCAACCGGCAAGGATCCTCAGCCATATCTATGCCCGGTTAGGTGAGGCAGAAAAGGAGGCTGGGTCATCAGGTCTGACCCCAAAAAATTACAAATTGGAGGGACGGCGGAGAAAAGGCATTTGAGCGTGATTATGGGAAATAAAAATAAAATGAGCCAGATACAATTGGAAGATATGTGGGATGCCTTTAAGGCGGCATCTAAGGTTGCGGGTTTGAACCCCTATATCATTTCCTAAAATGACAGTTTAGGGAGGTTTTTAATTAAAGGGACCCCTGGCCATTAGGTCCAGTCATGTCCAACTCTGGGGTTGCGGCGTTTATCTTGCGTTACTGGCTGAGGGAGCTGGCATACAGCATGACAAAGCCACTTCTGCCGAACCAGAGCAGCGCATGGAAATGCTGCTTACCTTCCCGGCGGAGCGGTACCTATTTATCTACTTGCACTTTTGACATGCTTTCGAACTGCTAGGTGGGCAGGAGCTGGGACCGATGCTTTAATGTATTTCTATATTCTATGTTCTTTTGCTGGAATGGCTAGGGAGCCAGTGTGGTATAGTGGTTAAGAGTGGTAGACTCATAATCTGGGGAACCGGGTTCGTGTCTACGCTCCTCCACATGCAGCTGCTGGGTGACCTTGGGCTAGTCACACTTCTCTGAAGTCTCTCAGCCCCACTCACCTCACAGAGTGTTTGTTGTGGGGGAGGAAGGGAAAGGAGAATGTTAGCTGCTTTGAGACTCCTTTGGGTAGTGAAAAGCGGGATGTCAAATCCAAAATCTTCTAATATTAATATTTATCCACAGGCCGCAACCAGCGCATGACCCTCAGCGGGCGCCCTTTCCGCCACATGGGTGTTCTGGGCACCTCCAAGTTCTACGATATCCGGAGCACCATCTTTGCCTTCACGCCACAGGTGGGGGGTTCCCCAGTGGTCATCCAGTCCAACCCCCTTCAAAATACATTCCCCCCCACAAATTTGGTGAATCGGGGGAACGTAGTTTATCCATTTAACAAAAATTCCCCAATTTGATCCTAGCTCTTCTTTCCCCCTCTGGGATCTCAAAGCACCGTTTTCCGTTTTCATCTTTCATGGATATAGCGGTCCAAAAAAAGGTTTCAATATGTCCGCCCTTCCCCTCTTCCCCCCTTGTTACCTGCCTCTCCATCCTTCCTTGCAGTTTCTTGACCAGCAGCAATTCTACCTGGCGCTCGATAACAAAATGATCGTCGAGATGCTCCGGACAGACCTCTCTTACCTGTGCAGCCGCTGGAGGATGACGGGGCGCCCCACAATCACCTTCCCCGTCTCGCACATGATGCTCGGTGCGTCTCATGCTCTTTTAAATTCAAAAGAACCTTCATTTTTTAAAAAATTGAAATTTCAGAAATTCCATTAAATTTTAGGAATTGATTTCATAGCCACCCTTTTACGCTGCTTATTTCGATCTCTTTCTTTTCTATTCTGATGGCTGCCTTTTCCCATCCTAACTTCTCCCTCCCTCCCTTTCTTACGCCTGGCCAGATGACAGCGGTGACGGCATCCACCCGGCTGTTTTGGCCATGCTGCGGAAATTGCAGGATGGGTATTTTGGAGGAGCGAGGTAAGGCTTGCAGGAATCGTTTAATGCTGTCAGATGGGAGGCATCAAAATAATTAAATTATTATTATCATTATCATTATCATCATCAGCCCAACAGAAGAATCTGGCTCTGGGATGATTTCTCAATGGGAAGCTTTTGCCAAGATGGGACCCCAAGGGTCAACCAGAATGGTCGATTTTGGAGGGACCTATGATTCTCTTATGCTTGCAGGATCCAGACTGGTCGCCTGTTGGACTTCCTCACCACCTCGTGCCACACCCACCTGAGTTTCATGGATGCTGGGCCGGACGGTAAGCCCTCTGAGTGTCCACGTTCCGCAGCTTTTTGGAAGCCATCCTGACTTGTAATTCAAACCCGGAACATACCCTCCAGATGTCCCTCTTTGCAGTCGCTTGCTCAGGCTGGATCTGAACCTTGGCGTTCTGATCGCAGCCTTAAACGCATCCCAGTCGAAGTGCTGTCCCATGTCATTGGAGAAAAGCCAGAGGGGGTGGAACAGGACGTCCCTATTTTCTGTAGGATCAGTGTCAGAGGGGATGGAATGAGACATCCCCATTTTTGGCAAAGGGTTCGAATCCAGGCCTTGTGGGGTACAGAGACGCTGCCTTAAAGGTGTACCAGATCCCATCGGAGAAATGGTAGGATGTCCCCTCTTTTCCCAGAGAGACGTCACCCTCTCTCTTTTCCAGCGGATCTCTGCGACGAGGTGGCCCAATATCTGGACCATCTCCTCCACCGGGTGGCTCCCAAGGCCCACCTCCCACCCGTGGCTCAGAAAGCCGGCCTGCACCGCTTCCGGGCAGCGGTGCGCACCACCCAGGACCTGGTGTCTCTGCGGTCGAAGGCAAAGGAGCTCCGCGTGGAGAGTAAGTATGGCCGCCTGGAAGCAGGTCAGATTGAATGACCTCTGGGTTCCAGCCCGACCATTCCACGTTCTCCTTGCAGATGTCGACATGTACATCCCTTCCAGCCTCTTCCAGGAGTCACGCCAGTCGGTCCACCTTCTGGGGTCGCAGCTGGATGGCAAGGTGAGTAGCCAGTTCTGATTGGGTTTGGGGGCGGGAAAAGCCATGCTTTTCAATTCTGCAGAAAACACTCCTTTCTTAAAGCCAAGCAAGAGAGAAGGTAGAAATCCTTTTCTCTCTCCCTTTTAAAAGCCACGTAAGAGGTAAGAGGCTTTCCCCTCCTGCCCGAACCCCCCGTTTGTTGAAGCCCATCGAGAGCGAGGCTTTCCCCTTGCAATGGCAAACTCCTGTTTCTCAAAGCCAAGCCAGAGGGAAGGTTTTTTCTCTCTCCCTTTTTTTAAAGCCACGTAAGAGGGAGGTTGTTTTTCCGTTCCATTTTGAGACCCCTCGCAGTGGGTTTTGCTGGATGACCTTTGGGGTGCCTACCCACTCAGCTGGACTCCCCCCCCCTGCCCTCAGACATCTCTCCCCAATGAGGCGGACCTCCTGAAAGATGCCGACGGGAACGTGGATTGCCAGTCGTTGGTGGATCAACTCCGGGCTTCTGCCACCCTGCAGGATCAGGCCAACTGCCTCTCTATGTTGTACAGCTTCAAGTAGGAACCCGGGGGTCCTTTCCCTGAGATTTAAGAGTGCTGGCATGGGATCCCTTCTCTCTTCCTCATTTTTTTTTATTATTTTTATTTCCCATAATCCCACTCAAATGCCTTTTCTCTGCCATTCTTGGCTTTTAAGATGGGGTTGAACTGGATGACCCTCCAGGGTCCCCTTCTCACTCGGACACTTCCTTTTAGGGGTCCTGATTGGGAGACGGAACTCTACGGCGAGGCGGGAGCCACCGTGGGCGACCTCCTCGCAGAACTGTATTCGAAAGCCGGCACTGCTCGGCAGTGGGGCTTGATCCGCTACATTTCTGGCATCCTGAGGAAGAAGGCGGAAGCTTTGGACGAGGTCGGCATATTTTGAAAAAATATTGAAATTTTGAAGAAAAAATAGGGCTCTGGGCAGCCTCCTTTTGGAAAGAGTTAGAGGGGCTCAATCTAGATGACCGTCGGGGTCCCCTTTTCTCTCCCCAGGCCTGTACCAACCTCCTGTCACACCAGAAGCACCTCACTGTGGGTCTCCCCCCGGAGCCTCGCGAACGGACCATCTCGGCGTGAGTTTTTGGGGTCGCCACTTGATCCCGGCGTTGGGAGGCAATCGGGGCAATCCCAACCAGGGAGACAATAGGGGGCAAAATGGGGGTGGCTAGAGCTCTGAAAGTGGTCAAACACATGTCTCTTGCACCAGGGGTCCGTCGGCCTTAGTCCCTGGCAGCTGGAGGACGGGCCCAGTTTTAATTTCCTAGGTTAATCAATCAATTAATTAATTTCGTTTTCTTGCATTCCCGTTGTACAAAAGTCCTCTCTCTTTTTAGAGACTTAATTTAATTTAAAGCTTTTAAATTTGCTGGTACAGGCCAACGGAAAACGGGTCATGACAGGTAGAATAATAAAGGTATGAATTTATTATTATTACTGATTGAATTTTTAAATTTAATGTTAATTTTAAATTATAACTTACTATTGTCATTTTTTTCATTTTCATTTTAATTAAATTAAAATTAATGCTAATTTTGTTTTAAAATGTAAATTATAATTTTAAAACTTAAATTACTGATAAAATTTCTAAATTTAAGTACAATCCAAATTCAGTTTGCTTAAAATTTAAATGATGATTATTAAATGTTTACATTTACGTTTAACTTGAATTTAAATTCTACATTTAAATTTTCATATTAAAGTGGTTAGGTATTAAATATTCAATTTCAATTTCAGATTAAAATTAAATGTAAGCTTAAAATTTTTGACTTACTATAATGTCTTATTTTAAAATTTTAAATCTTTTTACTTTCTGTAAATATAAATCATTCAAATTAAATTAAATTATTTAGATTCACCAATTTAAAATCAGATTTAATTTAGATGTCAGCTTAATTTTTTTGACTTCATATTATCACTTTTTTTAAATTATTATTAATTTCCATGAATTTAAATTCAGAATTAATTGAAACATCAGCTTAAAATTTTTGACTTAGTATTATCATTTTTTAAAATTATTATTAATTTCCCGTAAATCTAAATTATAATTAAGATTCTTATTAAATTTGTCATTGGAATGTTGCGTAAAAATGCAAAACAGTTAGTGGAGCAGGGTTCTCGATCCCAGAGTCCTGGGTTCGATTTTCACATCGGGTGAGACATTCTTGCCTTCCTCGGGGGACAGACTAGATGACTCTCGGCTTCCCAACTCAGCTGTTTTTCCCTGCCAGCCCCCTTCCCTATGAGGAGCTCACACGCCTGATCGAGGACGCCAGCGAGGGGAACCTTAGCGTCTGCATCCTGACCCAGGTGAGCGCCGGGTGCTGGGAAGAACAGCGGCGGGGACCCTGATTTCGGGGAACTCTGGTCACCCAGCTTTCCTGGGAACAGTGATTTGTTCCCCCGGAGATTTACTCCCTGGAAACCATGGTTTTTTGGGTGTCGTAGTTCGTTCCCCACAGATTTGCTCCACGGGAACCATAGTCCTCCGGGAGTCATAGTTTGTCCTTCTCTTCTGGTCCCAGGAAATTATGGTCTACCTGGCCATGTACATCCGGACGCAGCCGGCCCTCTTTGCCGAAATGTTCCGCCTCCGCATTGGGCTCATCATCCAGGTGATGGCAACTGAGCTGGCGCAGTCACTGTCGTGCTCAGGTAGGCTGGTGCCTGGTCGCGAGGCCACCAGTTCTATAAAATAGGGGGAATTGTCCCATATAATAGGAGAAATATTAACATATATTGCATATAACAGATATATGGCATTGTGCCGTACAGTAGGAGAAATACGCCAAAAAAAACCTGCATAATAGCAGATGTAGGAAATTGCCCCATATAATAGGAAATATGTGGTATTTCCCCCGTATAATAACAGGCATCTTTCTTTCTTTCTTCCTTCCTTCCTTCCTTCCTTCCTTCCTTCCTTCCTTTCTTTCGCTTGCTCTGCTTTCTACCTTTTTCTGCTTTCCTACTTTCTTTCTTTCTCGTCTTTATATTTGTTCGTTCTTTCTGCTTTCTCTTCTTCCTTTGCTTTCTGTTCTTTCTTCCTTTCCCTTTTCCTTATTCCTCTGCTTTGTCTTCTTCCTTCCTTCCCGTTTTTTCCTTCCTTTATGTTTTTTCTTTCTCTGCTTTCTCCTTTCTTCCTTTCTCTGCTTTTCATTTATTCATCTCTTCTTCCTTTCTCTTCCTTCCTCCTTCTTCTTCTTCTCCTTTCTATCTTTCTCTGCATTTTCTTGTTTCTTCTCTTCTTTCTTTCTCTGCTTTCTCCTTTCTTCCTTTCTCTGCTTTTTATTTATTCATCTCTTCTTCCTTTCTCTTCCTTCCTTCTTCTTCTTCTCCTTTCTACCTTTCTCTGCATTTTCTTGTTTCTTCTCTTCTTTCTTTCTCTGCTTTCTCCTTTCTTCCTTTCTCCTTTTTTTCTATTCTCTGCTTCATCTCTTTCTTTGTCTTCTTTCTCTTCTTTCTTCCTTTCCTTGCTCCCCTTTATTTTCTTTCATTCTCTGCTTCTTCTGCCTTCCTTTCCCGCTTTCCTTCCCTTCCTTCTTCCTTCCCCCTCTCCCTTTTGTGGCGTTCTGCTTAAGCCACTTTGCGTGAGTTCAAGAAAAGACAGACAAGGTCTTGACCAGCAAGCCTGACTTTTCTCTCTCTCTCTACACCCAGGCACTTTTATTCACACATAAACCCGCCTTACAGAATTCAAACGAGCCAATGACAATCGTCCAGTGCAACCCCCCAAAAAACCCATGAGGGTAGGATGAGAACAAAGACTCTGAACCTTGCAGAACTGGTTTTTTTCCAGGAACTAACTTCCCTAGCTAGAGGTCTATTAGCATTCCAAAGATCGGGTAGAAGAAAGGACAGAAGATTGATAGGAGGAAATGAAGGGTAAACATCATTGGCAGGTCCCTGCCATATTGACACTACCCAGGCCTCCAGGATTTTAGCATATCATCCAAGTCATTGATAAAGATGTTGAATAAGACTGGGCCCAAGACACAGGGTTCTGTCTTGGGCCCAGTCTTATTCAACATCTTTATCAATGACTTGGATGATGGGCTTGAGAGCATCCTGATTAAGTTTGCAGATGACACCAAATTGGGAGGGGTGGCTAATACCCCTGAGGACAGGATCACACTTCAAAATGACCTTAACAGATTAGAGAACTGGAAGATGAATTTTAACAGGGAGAAATGTAAAGTACTACACTTGGGCAAAAAAAATGAAAGGCACAAATACAGGATGGGTGACACCTGGCTTGAGAGCAGTACATGTGAAAAGGATCTAGGAGTCTTGGTAGACCATAAACTTGACATGAGTCAACAGTGTGATGCAGCAGCTAAAAAAGCCAATGCAATTCTGGGCTGCATCAATAGGAGTATAGCATCTAGATCAAGGGAAGTAATAGTACCACTGTATTCCGCTCTGGTCAGACCTCACCTGGAATACTGTGTCCAGTTCTGGGCACCACAGTTCAAGAAGGATACTGACAAGCTGGAAGGTGTCCAGAGGAGGGCAACCAAAATGGTCAAAGGCCTGGAAATGATGCCTTATGAGGAACGGCTTAGGGAGCTGGGTATGTTTAGCCTGGAGAAGAGAAGGTTAAGGGGTGATATGATAGCCATGTTCAAATATATAAAAGGATGTCATATAGAGGAGGGAGAAAGGTTGTTTTCTGCTGCTCCAGAGAAGCGGACACGGAGCAATGGATTCAAACTACAAGAAAGATGATTCCACCTAAGCATTAGGAAGAACTTCCTGACAGTGAGAGCTGTTCGACAGTGGAATTTGCTGCCAAGGAGTGTGGTGGAGTCTCCTTCTTTGGAGGTCTTTAAGCGGAGGCTTGACAGCCATCTGTCAGGAATGCTTTGATGGTGTTTCCTGCTTGGCAGGGGGTTGGACTGGATGGCCCTTGGGGTCTCTTCCAACTCGATGATTCTATGATTCTATATCTACTGCTCTGAGGTTATCAAAGGGACACATCCTTACCAGCCAGTTGTAAATTAAACAGCAGCACTTAACTAAGAGAGGCGTGCCTATCCCGTCTCACTGTAATGGAAGGCAAAGGCAGCCAATAGGAACAGCCAATTTCTTGCCAATTTCAGGTCATGTCGAATTGGTCCTAAGAAACCATATCTTGAATATAGACCAGCAAGGAACTTTTACACTCAGCCCAATCACATATGGATATCGGAATGTCTTTTGCTCACTCGCACAATGTCTAAGACAATGTATCACTTCTATCTCTCTCTCTCTCTTTTTTTAATAAAGAATTTATTGGCATTTCCACCCAAAGCAAACAAAGCAAAAACATACATACTACAAAAAAAATACAAACAAACTACAGAATACAAATACAAGAAACAAACAAAAGAAACAAATACATACCTGACAACCCACCTACCACAGGAATACAGGAACACACCAAGCTAATTATTTTCTGAATTCAGAGGAAAAACCAATAAAAACAATTTACAAAAAAAAACACCTAATTATTTTAACCTTATTTCAAATCTTCCTTTCTCTCTTCTGCGTTCAGTTCAACTTTACTTTAGTAACTTTGCAACTCATTTAACTCTCGTTTTACAATTATTCTTAATCCTAATCTAATATCTTATCTCTATCAACTTATTCATATCCATACTATAAAACATTAAAAAAAAAATCACAACCTTAACTTCCTATATACTATTTCAACCTAACATTATACAGCTATTGCCTATTATATTTGCCGATTTCACTTCAAATGTCCAACGTTTCACGTTGTTTCAAATATTCTTTGAATTTATTCCACCAATGTATCACTTCTCATCTAATTCTACATGAATGCCGCACTCTATATACCAGCCAACGAGGCCACGCAGACCCTGTTGAACCTCAGCCCGTCAGACGTCAAAAGCCTTCTTCACCACATCCTGAGCGGAAAGGAATTTGGCGTCGAACGCAGCGGTCAGTCCTTGCGGGGTCAGACTATATTCCTCAGGGGGCTCCCTTCCGACCCGACCCGGCGCTGAGAACCCCGCTTTCTCCCTGCAGTGCGGACTGCTGACTCGGCGCCAGGTGTCTCCATCCACGAAATGGCTGGCGCCACCAAGACAGAGCGGGCTGGAATTGCCCAGCTCCGGAGCGAAATACAGCAGGGGGGCGATTGGCACCCCACCAAGGAGACGCGTCAAGGTGGGTGGCGGCGTCGGCGGCGTCTCGATGGCGCTCTCAACCGGGTGCCAGTGGGCTTCTACCCGAAGGTGTGGAAGGTCCTGCAGAAGGTGAGTGCCAGATCTGGTGTGACTCTGGAGCAGGAACGAATCTCCCAGATCTGAGTTTTACGAGGCCGAATGCAAATCTCCTGGGTTTGGATCCCAAGTGTGCGAGGTCGAATCTGGGGTGTGTGCAAATCTGAGCATTACTCCGGAACAGGCACAGGTCTGAGGATGAATCCAAAGTGTGCCAGGCCGAATCTGGAGTGAATGCAGAACTCCTGAATTCGGATCCAAAGTGCTTGAGGGTGAATCTGGTGCATGCGCCATTCTTTGAGTCTGAATCTGGAGTGAGCACAAATCTGCGTGTGACTCTGGAGCAGGTCCTGGGTGCAAATCTGTCAAGAGGGTGACTCAATTTCCACTCATCTTTTCTTCCCAGTGCCACGGTCTGTCGATCAGCGGCTTTGTCCTCCCGTCTTCCACCACCCAAGAGGTAATGGCGACTCGGTTTCCCTACCAGCACATACCATATTTTTCGCTCCACAAGACACACTTTTTTCCTCCGAAAAAGTAAGGGGAAATCTCTGTGCGTCTTATGGAGCGAATGCATGGTCCCTGGAGCTGAACTGCCATGGGACCAAAAGAGGATCATGCTTTTTATTTTACAAAGAGAAAAGGGGGTGTTGAAAGGACCCCTCTCAGCAGCTGATCAGCAAGAGATCGGGAGAGAGATAAGAGTCCCGGCTCCCTTTCAGCCCCGCCCTCCATTGTTGAATGTGCTGCAGAGGGAGGTTGTTTGTTTCCCCAGCGACATGTGACTGGCTGATTAGATTATCTGTCTGGAAACTGTAGAAAAGGCTCCCTTTCCTTTAGAAGCTGCAGAAATGTGAGTTGAACCCCATAAAAATGGGGCTTTTCCTCTTTGCTTTTCCCCCTTTGCAAAAGGAGCTTTGCTTTTCCCCCTGTGCAAAAAAAGCTGCAAAACTTTTAGCTGATCCTCAAAAAATAGGGCTTTTCCCTTTGCAAAAAAGCTGCAAAACTTTTAGCTGATCCTCAAAAAAAGGGCTTTTAGAGGAGGAAAACCAGAAAAAAATTTTTTTTTCTTGTTTCCTCCTCTAAAAACGAGGTGCGCCCTATGGTCCAGTGCGCCCTATGGAGCGAAAAATACGGTAATAATGATGATGATGATAGTAGTAATAATGAGAGAAAGATGGCGATAGGAAGAGACAGAGAAATTGAGAGAGAAATAGAGAGAGGGAGAGAAAGAGGGAACGATGGAGACATAGAGAGATGGAGAGATAGATAGAAAGAAAGAAAGAAAGAAAGAAAGAAAGAAAGAAAGAAAGAAAGAAAGAAAGAAAGAAAGAAAGAAAGAAAGATGGAAAGATTGAGAGAGGTTGAAAGAGAGATCGAAAGAGAGATCGAAAGAGAGAGAGAGGGAGAGATGAGAGGGAGAGAAAGAGGGAGACAGATGGTGATGTAGACAGAGAGAGATCGAAAGACAGAGGAAAAAAGAGAAAGATGGAGAGACAGAGAAAGAAAGAGAGAGAGACTGAAGAGAAAGGAAGCATGGAGAGATAGAGGGATTGAAAGAGGTAAAAAAAAAGAGGGATCAACACAGAAATGAAAAGAGAAAGAAGGAGAGAGAGGAGAGCCTCCCATTCTTTACCGTTTCCTGCCGGACCCGGGTTCAAATCCTGTGCCCGTTTTCCGTTTTCGGCAGATGACGCCAGGTGAGATCAAGTTTGCCGTCGGCGTCGAGTCGGCACTGAACAAGATCCCGCAGCCAGAATACCGGCAGCTCTGCGTAGAAACCATATGGGTGTTGACACTGTTGGCTGAGGTCGACTTTGCCGGCGCTGGGAGGCTTGTCAGCATCGACGATATCATTAAGATGGCAGACGAAGCGTTCCAGCAGGAGCAGGTGAGGGCAGGCACCCTTGGGTGGGGCGGGAAAACAGAGGAGCGTTGCTTTCAAAATTGGTGGTAGCGGTGGGATCACGGCACCGATTTCTGCTCTCTGGCCTTGACTCTTGTCTCCTCTTTCCTTTTCCTCCCCAAATGCAGAAAGTGCTGGGTGCGGATGATGCCATGCTGGAGAAGGACCCCGCCACGGGTATCTGCACATTGCTCTACGACAGCGCCCCCAGCGGGCGCTTTGGCACCATGACTTACCTGTCGAAAGCAGCCATCACCTACCTGCAGGAGTTCCTCCCTGAAGCCGGCTGCAGCATGCAGTAGCCAAGAAGGAACAAATCTCTCAATAGTCTTTCTTTCATGCCTTATGCAAATTATATGCAAATTAGGTTTCCCAGCACAATTGAAGGGAGCTTTTTATTCCAGGAGAGAAGACTTTTCAAGGCAGTGTGGCGTTGGAAGGCTTGAAAAGTATTGTTTTAATTGTTGAATTTAAAAATCATTAAATCATTTCAATCATTTTTAAATTTAACAGTTGTTTAATCATTTCAATCAGTTTTAAATTTAAAAATCATTTAATCATTTCAATGATAAATGTAAAAATTATTTAATCATTTCAGTGATCAATTTAAAAATGATTTAATCATTTCTATGATTGTTAAATTTAAAAATTTGTAATCACTTCTATAATTTTTAAATTTAAAGATTATTTAATAATTTCAATATATGCAGGGGTTTTTAATTTTTTAAAATTTCATTAATCCTTTAATTCAGTGTTTTTCAACCACTGTTCCGTGGCACACTAGTGTGCCGCGAGATGTTGCCTGGTGTGCCTTGGGAAAAATTGAAAAATGACTTTATATATAGTCAATATAGGCACAGAGTTAATTTTTTTTAACATTTTCTAATGGTGGTGTGCCTCGAGATTTTTTTCATGAAACAAGTGTGCCTTTGCCCAAAAAAGGTTGAAAAACACTGCTTTAATTACTAAAAGTATTTAATCATTTTAATAATTCTTAAACATAATAATTATTTAAATGATTATTAAATTTAAGTATAACTATGATTTAATTTTGAAAACTATTTTAAAAATCGAAAATACCATGCGCCAAGGAAGGTAATGGAAAGCCCCAAATAAAATGTATTCCTTTCCTTTTGGTTTTGAAATGATTTTGATGACTTCTAGAAAATGTCCTTTCTATGTTTGAAATGATGATTTTGGATATTGAAAGTCTCTAATTAAATGCCTTAATTCCATTTTCCGATTTGAAATTGTTTTGGTTTTGAAACAATTTTGGCAATCAAAAGTCTCCAATAAAATGCCTTAATTTCGTTTTTCGATTTGAAATGAATTTGCTTTTGAAACGATTTGGGGAAATGAAATCCTACCATGAAATGTGTCACATATTTAGATATCTTGTAGCCATTTCATGTCCACATGTCCAAGTTCGATTCCTCTCACCAGCCTCTTTGTTTCTATGCTTTTTGATGGAAAGTACCGTATTTTTCGCTCCATAGGACGCACCAGACCATAGGGCGCACCTCATTTTTAGAGGAGGAAACTAGAAAAAAAAATATCTGGTTTTCCTCCCCTAAAAGCCCTGTTTTTTTGAGGATCAGCTAAAAGTTTTGTAGCTTTTTTTGCAAAGGGAAAAGCCCTGTTTTTTTGATGATCAGCTAAAAGTTTTGCAGCTTTTTTTGCAAAGGGGGAAAAGCAAAGCTCCTTTTGCAAAGGGGGGAAAGCAAAGAGGAAAAGCCCCATTTTTATGGGGTTCAACTCACATTTCTGCAGCTTCTGAAGGAAAGGGAGCCATTTCTACAGTTTCCAGACAGATAATCTAATCAGCCAGTCCCATGTCGCTGGGGAAACAAATATTTCCCCTTAATTTTCGGAGGAAAAAAGTGTGTCTTATGGAGCGAAAAATATGGTATATTGATATATTTGTAATTTTAATAATAGACGCTTATTTTATTGCCCAAAATTTCTCATACAAATCACAATCCCCCCCCCGAACACACACACACACTTCTCCTGTTTATTTTTGTAATTTTAGAAGCAAAAAAGGAGCTGATTGTAAATATGGGTAGATAGAAAGATGCAAATCAATGTAAATTACCATATTTTTCCGTTTATAAGCCTAGGTTTTTTTTCTTTAAAAATAATGTCAAAAATTAGGGGGTGTCTTATACACAGATACATCTCCCCCCATTTATTTAAATCTGAGTCACCCAAAATACATGGGGGCGTCTTATAGACGAAAAAATATGGTATATAGCTAATTTAGAGATATATTATGATATATTATACATATGATATAAAAAATATGTATCGATATAGATATATATATATACCTGGAGGTCTCAGGGCGGTTCATGGAAAATAATTATGAAATATAAATGGTATGTAAAAATAATATATATAGCTAAGTATTAGATAATGATATATATATTTCACTGCATCGGGGTTGCATTTTTCTGCAGATTATAGAAATATATACATATATATATATAGCCATAAACAAGATAAATAAATGATATATTATGCAACACATCATTATATTATTTATATATATCTAATAATATATTGAATATAAATATATATCAATAATATAAGAATATATCAATGATATGTCTAAGTATGTGTGTATATCATATAAATGTTAATTGGATCTAATTAATATCTATATGATATGATATATGATGTTTTAGTATAATAAAACTTATCCCCGCAGCCCCGTTTTTGAAAGGAAAGAAACAGACACTGGTTGTTGTTTTTCTTCCAAGGCTGTATATTTAAAGTGAAATTCTCCGATTTTATAAGGGGGGGGGAAAAAGACAAGAAAGATTCCCGACCGACAGATATCGAACAGTTTTCAAAATGTGTTTTTTTAAGGTTCATGTACATTGCTTAGAGAAAAAAAGGAACTCTGCACACGCTCAGGAGCACTTTCCCCAAATCCCTCCCAGAACAACAAGGGGGGGAAACCCAAAATGTGAGAACGGAGAGATCCCATTGGTCGGTCGGTCGCTAGGTAGAAAACTGTAAACTCGGTTCAAGTCGGTTCCGGAAAAGTCCATCAGCCGGAACCTGTAATGGCAGAAGCAACGAAAGGGAAGTGGCCGGCGAGAAGGAAGCCTGGCCGGTCCAAGGAGGAGGAAGAGACTGGAAGTTGGGAGGTGTGGCTTGTTCCTCATTTCCCGTTACTCAAAATGGTGGGTTCTCCATGGCTGGTTTGGGGACAGGAAGTGGCTGCAAGGGGACAGGAAGTGGAGAGGGGAAGGAAAGGGAAGGGACAGAAATGTGCCATGAGGGAACAGGAAGGGACTGAAAGAGAATAAGCAGGAACTGTGAGAAAACAGGAAGTCCCTGAACAGGAAGTGGCTGTGAGGGAGAAATGAGACTGACTTTAAGGGAACAGGAAGGGACTGAAAGAGAATAAGAAGGGACTGGGAGAGAACTGGAAGGGACTGTGAAGGAGATGAAAGGGACTATGAGGGAACAGGAAGTCCCTCAAAGGAAACAGGAAGTGGCTGTGAGAGAACAGGAAGGGGCTCTGAGGGAGAAGAAAGGGACTGTGAGGGAACAGGAAGTCCCTGAGAGGGAACAGGAAGTGGCTGTGAGAGAACAGTAGGGGACTCTGAGGGAGAGTAAAAGGGACTGTGGGAGAACAGGAAATGCCTGAGAGCAAAGAGGAAGTGAATTGAAGGGAACAGGAAGGGACGGGTAAAACCAGAAGGGGCTGTTCGAGAACAGGAAGGGGCTGTTTGAGAACAAGAAGGGGCTGATAACAGGAAGTGGCTGTGAGAGAACAGTAGGGGACTCTGAGGGAGAGTAAAAGGGACTGTGGGAGAACAGGAAATGCCTGAGAGCAAAGAGGAAGTGAATTGAAGGGAACAGGAAGGGACGGGTAAAACCAGAAGGGGCTGTTCGAGAACAGGAAGGGGCTGTTTGAGAACAAGAAGGGGCTGATAACAGGAAGTGGCTGTGAGAGAACAGTAGGGGACTCTGAGGGAGCAGTAAAAGGGACTGTGGGAGAACAGGAAATGCCTGAGAGCAAAGAGGAAGTGAATTGAAGGGAACAGGAAGGGACGGGTAAAACCAGAAGGGGCTGTTCGAGAACAGGAAGGGGCTGTTTGAGAACAAGAAGGGGCTGAAAACAGGAAGGGGCTGTGAGAGAACAGGAAGGGCCCTTAAGGGAACAGGAAGTGCCTGAGAGTGTACAGGAAGTGACTCTTAAGGGAAGAGGAAGGGACTGTGAGGGGACAGAACGAATGGGAAATGGAGAGGAGGCAAGGCTGGGGTAGGAGGGGGGGGCAGGACCAGAACCCGGTGCCTGGCGCTCTCCCTGTTGGACGTCAATTGACATAGTACAACCAGTAGAGGAGGTTGAAGAAGCCGAAGGTGATGGGGAACAGAACCCGGGACCACTTGTCAATGGTGCTGACGTCAGCCAGGTCGGGGATCTTCAGCTTCAGCTTGGAGGACCTCCGGCGCAGGCGGCAGTTGGCCCGGGCGGTGCGGCAGGCGGGTGCCTTCCGGGAGTGTAGGGCGGTGCCTGAAGATTCGAACCCACGCAGGCCACAGGGGCGCATGTCTGGTGAGGGTGATGTGGAGAAGAGCGGGCAGTTGCTGTCGGAGACGCCAGCTAGGAGGAGGTTACCATACGGGTCGGGCTGGAAGAAGAGAAGGGAGCTCAGGGTAATCTATCCCAACCCACGGGGATCACGGCCTCAAATTTGGCCCCCGAGGGTCACCCATCCCCACCCGCTTTTTAGGCAGGAATCTTGCACCTGAGTCCGGGGCTCCAGACGCCGGGCACGTCTCTTCTGCTGGCGGGGCCCTCGCCCAAAGAAAATGTAGTTCACCAGGGCGTATTCCAGCAGCGCTAGGAAGACAAAGACGAAGCAGCCCAAAGAAAATGTAGTTCACCAGGGCGTATTCCAGCAGCGCTAGGAAGACAAAGACGAAGCAGCCCATCAGGTAGACATCAATCGCCTTGACGTACGGGATCTTGGGCAGCGTCTCCCGGAGGTGGGTGTTGATGGTCGTCATGGTGAGGACGGTCGTCACCCCTGGGTGTCGCGGTGGGTGGGAGAAGAAACAGAGTTAGTTTGGTGGCTGGGAATTATAGCACAGGAAAGGCACCATAATTCAAACCTCTGTCACGATCAACAACTGAAATATTTTTGTAATAGCCAAGGATGGGACTGATATATTCAAATAAAACGTTTTCATACTCTGAAATTAGTTGATAATCATTATAGATATATACACACACACACACACCCATAGAAATCCAGTGATTTCATATTGAATCTGGATTCCATAGGACCTTAACGTGTTGAAGAACTGGGAGAAATGGGATCAAGGTCAGTTCCTGCCTTTAAGGAAAATCAGATGGACTAATAGAAGGATGGTGGACCTTAGGGTCTTGGTGGACCACTAGCTTGCCACCAGGATATGGGAGAAGGTTCTCAGGGGCTTGGTGGTCCTCCAACTTCAACTCAATCCAACCCAATGAATGTCAAGAGGGTCTTGCCTTTAGGAAGAATCACATGGACCCTGATGGTGGACTCAGGGTCTTGGTGGACCACCAACTTGCTAGCAGGACATAGGAGAAAGATCTCAGGGTCTTGGTGGACCTCATGCTCACCATTGGGTTTCAAGGTCAGGTTCTGCCTTTAGGGAGGATCACATAGACCCTTGGTAGCAGGATGCCAAGGGGAAGATCTCAGGATCTCCTCACCTAGGGCCACCCGGGCGGCCGAAGCGTCATAGTTGATCCAAAAGGAGACCCAGGAGAGGATGGTGATGAGGATGGAGGGCATGTAGGTCTGCAGGATGAAGTAACCGATGTTCCTCTTGATGCGGAAGCTGAGCGACAGGCGGAGGTAGG
>OFHV01006976.1:0-24249 GCA_900245895.1 Lacerta bilineata
GGCCCATGGGAAGCATCTACAGGCAGGGAGCATCTACAGAGCAAGGTCTGCAGCGATAAAGGCTCCCCAGGGTCAGACTGGCCAAAATTTGGTGCCTCCCCGGTCTGCCCCAGCCCTAGCACCTAGCACTGTGCTGGGCTTTGGGAAGGAGATGCAAGGGCTCCTGCAGGATCCTGGAGCCCTCCCGGATCCTTCCCAAAGCTGAGCGAGGGCAAACTAGGCTTTGAGAAGGAGGTAGGAGCAGTGCCAGATTTACGTATAAGCTAAACAAGCTATAACTTAGGGCCCCACTCTCTTGGGGCCCCCCTTAAAGGGTTTGGATGTACTTTCAAAATAAATAAAAAAGGGGAGGAGAGAAAACCTAGATGTACGGTTTTCTGAGGGAGGTATTAATGAAATAGGGGAGAAAACAAAGCAATTAACAATGAATCATGATAAAATTATATAGTTGAATGGATATTGGGTAGATGCATTAATAAAATTAGTCCTGTTAAATAATTTTTTGATGTACAGGCATGTATAGTATTGGTATTATTTATGAATGTGACATACTACTAGAAATACCATCTTTTAAACTCACTAAGTGTAACAGAGTACAAAGGTCTGCTATCCCAATGAACAGTGTGGACTACAATGGTGATCTTGATACTATATTTTTAAAAATGCATTGTATGAACTACACTTGCATTGTACAGGTTCCATATGAATAAAGCTATTTATCATTATGAGTTGTTTGCATCACATATTTAAACCTATCATTATTTCATGTTATAGCAAGTTTCTAGACAGTAGATGATGAGTCTTTGTAAATTGTGTTCCTAAAGGAACTTTTGTTCTTGCCCAATGCTGATGTGTTTGCAGTATTAAGTTTATGAATGAAAAATCATTTCAAGTTAGAGCTGAATAATTATTTCACTATGAATATACTTCTTAATTGTATTTCAGTTCAACAATTGACTTTGATAAAATCCATCTTTTGTGATGTGCAAATGGCTTGAGATACCTATGAGGTCCATCAGTTACCATTGAGGGTATATTCAACACACACAAAACAGTGACAATTTGTTGTTGACAAAGGACAGCTGGACATATAAAGGGCCCCATTACCTTCAGTAGCTTAGGGCACAGCAAACCTAAACCTGGCCCTGCACACAACCTCACCTCCTCCTTCCAAGAGTCCCAGGGCAGTCCCAATTCCAGAGTCGTCTGGCTCCTTGCCCCAGCTTGGGCAGCAGCACTTTGGGGGCGTCTGGTCAGCTCTGGACGTCAGGGGTCCTCAAGGAGGAAGACCTCTGTGGCTTCCCATGGATCTTTGTAGAAGACAACATTAAAGTGTGACATGTATTGTTCTAAAGAGGCACAAAGAGCGAAAACAGATCATATAAACATATTATTGAGATACCATATTGGCCAGAATATAAGACCACATCCACAAATAGCTTCACCCTTAAAATTGAAGGCTTTTTTGCAGGCACTGCCTGCCTCCCGGTACTACCGCCTCCCAAGCCAGCAGCACCCACCCCCCTGTCCCCCATTCAGAGGAGTAGTGTCAGGAGGTGGGCGTGCACCGCTTGGTTCTAAATTAAGCTTACACTTTTCACAGGGTGGAATTTTTTGGGGGGGGGGGAAGAGTGGTCTTATATTCAGGCCAATACAGTATCATGCATGCAACCATATCATTCCACAAGCAATCATGATATAGGCATCATGAAATCATACAATCATGATAGCGTGGGATTTTGTGATATATCACACAATCACAACATGATTGCATGATATTTTGTGACATCATGATTGCATGAGATCACAATTTCGTGATATCATAGCACGAGATCAAGATATCATGATTTCATGATTGTGTTGTCACAATTCATGAAATCGTGATTCTGTGGCATCATGGTATCATGCTTTTGTGATTGTATGATATCACAATTGTGTGATATCACAATTTTGTGATATCATATCAGAAAATCGTGATATCATGCAATTGTGATATACGAGGGGTGTGTGTGGTGTTACGGGAGAGGTACCGTATTGGCCTGAATATAAGACGCACCCACATGTAAGCCACACCTTTAAAATTGAAGGCTTCTTTGTGGGTGCGGCCTGCCTCCTGGTACTACCGCCCTGAACGCATGGCGGGGGCAGCCGCTCCCGGCACTACTGCCTCCCAGCACTACCTCCCCAAGATGGTGCCGGTTGCCCCCTGTCCCCCGTAGTGCAGTAGTGTTGGGAGGTGGGTGTGTAGCACTCGGATCCCAATATAAGCCACACTTTAACTTTTCACAGCTGGAATTTGAAAAAAAAAAAAGGAGGTTTATATTCGGGCCAGTACAGTAATACCTCTGGTGGGGGACATGTCATGCTCCTTCTGGGTTAGTTTGTCCACCTTGGTATACAGTGTTACCTTGGTTCTCAAACTTAATCCATTCGAAAAGTCTGTTACAAAACCAAAGCGTTCCAAAACCAAGGCGCGCTTTCCCTTAGAAAGTCATGCAAAACGGATTAATCCGTTCCAGACTTTTAAAAACGATTCCTAAACCAGCAATTTCTTCTTAATTGCATTTCACTATTAATATAATTCTTCTTAATTGTATTTCAGTTCAACAATTACATATTTTGTTATGTGCAGATGGCTTTAGATACCTATTACGTCCATCAATTACCATATAGCATATATTCAATGCAAAAACCAGCGACAATATGTTGTTGACAAAGGACAGCTGGACATATAACAGGCCTCATAACCTTCAGTAGCTTAGGGCCTCATCAAACCTAAATCTGGCTCTGGGTGGGAGGACCGTCGGAGCCCTTACACCTCCTTCCTATAGCAGGGCAAGTGCTTACCAGGCTCCCACTCCACTCAGTGCCCGGTGCATGGGGGACCAGTCGCACTGCCCCGAGAACCGCCTCTGAGACTCGCTGCCTAACAAAAGCCAGACTGAAACACAGGGGTCCCCTATGGAATGCTCTCAGCAATTGCTGTGGAGGATCAGGCAGTCCTTATGGTACTACGGGCCCAACTTGTTCAGGGCTTTGCTTATGAAAGGGGAGGAGTTTCTGCAAACATAGGAAGCTGCCTTACACCGAGCAAAACTCACTGGTCCATCTTGCTTGGCATTGCCTGCAGTGACTGGCGGAAGCTCTTCTTGGTTTCGGGCAGGGGAAGTTCCCAGCCCCTCCTGGAGATGCTGCCAGGTTTTGAACCTGGGACTTTCTGCATGCAAAGTAGATTCTCTGCCACTGGACTACACCCTTTTGCCAGGCTCAGCTGAGAGAGCATAGCTATGTCTAGGAATGTCCCCTAACTGCTGTCTGGGAAGCTGTTTTCATTCAGATGCTTTAATATGGAGCTAGATGGCCTGATGGCCTGTCCTGCTGAGACAGCTCCCTATCTTCATAAACCGTGTATATAATTTTGTGTGTGTGTGTGTAGGAGAGAGAGCTACAGCAGAAGCAAGTTAAAACTCTTTTTTGTGTGTGTGTGTTTGGGTTCTGAATTTGGACAGAAGCCGAATGCCACACAGTCTGGCAAGGTCTTCCTTTGAGCAGATGGAAATCCTATATGAGGCTGGTGATTCACTGTACTAAAAAAGAAAGCGGGGAAAGAAGAGGAGAAGAAAGAGGAGAAGTTGGGGGGGGGCAGAGAGAGAAACAGCAACATGCCTGTTAGTCAATGTGCAAAAAGTGACAAAGTTGGGAGGGGGAACGTTTCCAAGTGAATCAGGTAGTGCTGCTCGCATCTTGAGTGATGACCAGATGCCAAAGAGGACAGCAGAGCTCCTGCAGATTTCATAGCTGTGTGGAAGATGGAATTTTGGCAGACGCTACTTGTCAAGGAAAAATCTTCACTTGCTAAGATTCTGCCCCAGCACAGATACTTAAAAGTGCAGGAAAACACAGGGCCCTGCCGGATCAGGCCAGTGGCCCATCTAGTCCAGCATCCTTATCCAACCAGATGCCCCAAAGGGAAGCCTGCAAGCAGGATCTGAGCATAAGAGCGCTCTGCCCAGCTCCACCTTCCAGCAACTGGTACTCAGAAACAGGCTGCTCTGACCATGGAGGTAGTGCATTAGAAGAGGCTTGTAGAATGAGGACATTGGCACATCTTGCTTGGTCATGTCATGTCTGCAGCGGCTGGCAATAGTCTTCCAAGGCTTCAGGCAAGGGCCTCTCCCAGCTTTACTTGGAGATGCCAATGAGGATTGAACCCGAGACCTTCTGCATGGCAAAGCAGATGCTCTGTCACTGATCTGCTGCCTGGAGATGCTAGGAATCGAACCTAAGTATGTCTGCCTGCAGAGCAGATGTTCTGCCACTGGGCTATGGCACTGTCTGTTCTGAATTCTCCACAATGTTCAGCTTCACCGAATGCTCCAAGATACAGAACAACTTTTCTTTATCTATTTCCTGCACGTCACACAGACATTTCCTTGCACTTCCATCAGGAGACTTCTTTGCGTATCCTTGTTGATAGCAGACAACTTTGTGTGTGTACGTGTGTGTGTGTGTGTGTGTGTGTGTGTGTGTGTGCCCACATACATGTGCTCTTCTTGAGGAGGAACAGGGCACAGAGCTGGCTCCAGAAGTGTCATCTGCTGGATCCCTTCCTACCTTGCAATTGCAGGCTCCAGTTCAATTTCATTTTTCAGTTTACTTGTGTGCTACTCTGCCATGGTAGACTGTGCTCAAAGCAGCTCACAATGACATCGGGGAAGTTAGCATAGCAACATATCGAGATTATTCCCTAACAACTGCAAAAAAAGCAAAAGCAAAGATTAATGCAACTATTAAAAGGCCAAAGAAGCGTCTCCTATTAAGGCACACTAAGATTAGACAATCCACAAATCACGTTAAGGCATAACAGTAGAGATACAAAAACATCAATGCAAATAGGAGCTAAAACGGTACACCTTAGGAGAGCACAGCAGGGGCTCAGTGGTAGAGAATCTATTTTGCAAGCAGAAAGCTCCGGGTTCAGTCCCCAATGGCATCTCCAAATAGGACTGGGAATGTCCCCTAAAACACTAGGAGAGCCCCTGCCAGTCAGTGTAGACAATACTGAACTATATAAAACAATGGTCTTGCTCAATATAAGGCCCTAGGTCCCATCAGAATTAAACATTGCCTCTGGCAACAACCCCTGGATGAGCCAGATGTGGCCTTCAGGTCATCCTCATCAAGCCCACACTCTCCCCGCTTCTAAGCAGACTCCAATTGGCCCCAATGACTTTGTCTATATGGGTGTGTGGGTGGATGTGTATGGATGTGAATATCTGTGTATGCATGAGAGAGTGGGGTGGCACCATCCACCACTGCAATGCAGCCCCCTGCAAAGATTAGCTGCAGGAGAATTCATCTGCTTGGGAAAAAAAGAAGTTCCATCACCACCTTGATTTAAAGGTGAATGAATACAGCTGTCTTTCCAAACCTTGTGTCAAAATATGAAGACAACCAATGCGTTGAGCTCTGCATCTTGCCAAAGCAACTCATCTGCTGCCTGACAGCTGTCGGTAATCCTGAAGAACCCTCTTTTCTTACCCTTCCCTTGTCTTGCCTGCCTACCACTCTGCCTCCTTCTCCTGCAGTGACCTGTTGTCCTTTCTCAGCGATGCTGATCAGCTCCAGGCTACCACTGCACACTGTCTTAACGCTGCCGAAAAGGCCATTTAGGGCTGACCCCTGCACCCCACCAAACCCAGACACCAGACGCTTAAGATTCATGGGTGTTGCCCAGGCATGGGGAACCTTTTTCCACTCAAGGGCTGCAATCCCCTTGTGGATGTCCTTTTGCAGGTGGATGGGGACAGAGGCAAAACATGGCTGAGGCAAGGAACGTGATTCCTACCTTTGTACAATAGGCAACATTCCAACCAGGCAAAGGCACCCAAGGAAGACAAAGGGCAGGGCCAGAGAGAGGGTGTGGCTTTTGGAGGGGGTGTGGTGAAGTGAGAGTCCCCAAGGGCGCATTTGGCCCCTGGGGGCATGATGATCCTCACAGTTGGCATATCCCAGAGAATTTCAGCCTCTATCAGAGGAGCCATGGGTTGTAACAAAGTAAGTTCTGCTCAGAGTTGTTATCCTGAAATTAATGGGCCTGAGTAAGCCACGTCCATTTATTTTCAGCCAGTCTGCTCTGAGGTAGGACTAATTTATTTATTATTTATTTTGAAAACAAATAAAAGCAGCGCAAAGTGGCTGGCACTGGTTAAAAACCTGTGACTTTTGGAACATTCTTGTGAGCTGTTGGCCTCGTGGGAGCCTAATAGAGTTTGGCCCAGAGCCCTTCAAGGGTCAGTGCCTCCATGACAATACCAGCAAGAAATATTGGGGCTGGGGTGACTGGGTGGGTGGGTGGCAGAATCCACAAGAACCCAGGGAGGATAGGAAGGCCTTAGCACAAGGCTCCTCTGCTGCCAGTCAGCAGTTCTTCAAACCTCAGCAGGCTAATAATGTGCATATAATCGATCTGGCTTTTTACAGGGAGACATTTCCCACCACTGCCACCCCCTTCCCTTTACAGATCCTCCCATCCTTCTCTGACGCATTGCGCTTTTTAATCCATCCAGGTCACCACTTCCTCATCTCAGGCCAGCCACAGGGTCATTGCTAACAATATGCTAATGAGGACAGGCCAATCAATCCCACCCTTAATCAGGCAATCAATCAACACTGCAGGTGTTTCTGATCTCAGCCAACGAGGGGGAATGGTGGTGTGTTTTAATGCAAGCTGTGCTTTTGAACTGTGGTTGACGTTGTTGCGCTGCAGGCTCAGGGAGGCAGCCTGGGAAATGGGAGGGAAGCTGGGAGAGGGAAGGATCTTTTGAACTGAAGTGTTGATTCTAGCACCTGTTGACAAATCAAAGGCCCTCGTCATGAATATAGCGTTGCGGCCAAGTCCTTAGATCTCTCAAATGATGACTCAGAAGAAGAGCCCGGCTGGTGGATCAGGCCAAAGGCCCATCTAATCCAGCATCCAGTTCTCTCAGAGGTCAGACAGATGACCATTACAGGAAGCCCACAAGCAAGACATGGCCTTAATAGCGCTCTCTCTTCCTGACGTTTTCAGAAACTGGTGCTCAGAGGCAACCAGCCTCCAACAGTGGAAGTAGAATACAGTCATACTTCAGAAGCCAAACAGGATCCGTTCCAGAAGTCCATTTGACTTCCAAAACATTTGACTTCCAAGGCGTGGCTTCCAATTGGCTGCAGGAGCTTCCTGCAGCCAATCAGAAACTGCAGAAGCCCTGTCAGATGTTTGGCTTCCAAAAGAACGTCCGAAAACTGGAACACTCACTTTTGGGTTTGTGGCGTTCAGGAGCCAAAACGTTTGACTGCTAAGGCGTTTGTCAACCAAGGTATGACTAAATGGCCATTGTTCCTTGTAGCCAATTGCTAGCCTTACTATCCACAAATTTGTCTAATCACCTTTTGAACCCACCCAAGTTGGTGACCATCACTGCTTCTTGTGGGAGTTTATAAAATTATGCAAGGCATGGAGAAAGTGCATAGAGAAGACTTTTGCTTCTTCTCTCAACACTAGACCTCATGGATATTCAGTTAACCAGAATGCTGGAAGATTTAGGGCAGATGAAAGTATGGTACTCGCTCCCACATGAAGCAACAAACTTGGTCCCAACTTTTCCCCAACAGTTGTCATGCACCTCCTGCCAAGCTTTTAAAAATGAGGTGGTGTGAGCTTACTCACCAAACACGTGCTTCATTGGGGTACGTGTGTCTGATCACACCTATGGAGCAGTGTTAGAAATTAGGCAGGCATCAGGTGTGCTTTGTGACTGGTGTGGGTCTAACTGTAACCACATGGAAGTCTCAGGGTGCCAGGTTGGCACCTGACATCTCCACCTGGCGGGCCCCACCAGCTTTCTTAAGTCCAAGGAGTACATGGTTCACCAATAGGTGGCCTATTGGTTCATCAAGCTCAGTACTGTTGACACTGACTGGCAGTAGCTCTCTGGCATTTTAAGTAGGAAGTCTCTCCCAGCCCTCCCTGGAAATGCCAAGGCATGAACCTGGACCTTTTGCAGGAAAGGCAGAAGCTCTACTCCTACAGCCCTTGCCATGAGGTGGGAAAAGGTTCTGCTGCAATAAAACAATAAAGCAATGGCACAGGTTTTAAAAGTGTGGGAGTGGTGAAATTGCTGAGTGGAAGGAAGCAGAGCAGGGATATCCTTTGGATCTCAGTACCAGGGAGCGGGGTCCAGTACTCAGATACTCAGTTTATACCCAGCAGCATAGCTGTCAAGTTTCGGATTTGAAAATAAGGGATCAGCAGTCTCACCTATCCCGGGGACAGTCACATGTCAGTGGTGGGCGGAGCCAGAAGCAAAAGTGGGCAGAGCAGCAATGTAAACTCCAAGCGGGCTCGGGCTCGGGCTCGGAGCGGAGCAAGGAGGAGGGCAGCCATGTGCTCCGCGATGGAGCCCCATCTTCTTCTTGTCTGATCCCATCAAAACAGGACAGGAAGCAGCAGCTGCTCAAAGGCAGCCAGGCTCCGCCCCAGCTAACCCTATTGGCCGGCTGAGGGGCTCGGCGGCAACGGATAGGGGCTGATGCAGGGGGAGGAATACACCCCCCTGTAAGTGCGGGAAACGGCTCCCACTTGCTTTGAGGGCTGAGGCTTTTCTCTCCAAGTAGGCGAGGTCTTCCCACCCAGTCCCTGGCCAGCAGGGGAGGAGCTGCTTCCATTAAAAACGGGAAATTTAAGGGAAATAAAAAATAAGGGAGAGCAGCGGGAAATTGCTTAAAATAAGGGAGAATCCCGGGGAAAACGGGATACTTGACAGCACTGCCCAGCAGCTAGCCATATGGACATAAACAGAGCCCTGTTGGATCAGGCCAAAGACTCATCTAGCCCCCACACAGAGCTACATCTCCCAGAGTTCTATGCATTCTCGGCATAGAACATGATAAACTACAACTTACTGATTTTGGTGATGAAATTGGTAAGTTTGAATCCAAAAAGAGCTCAAAAGAAACTGTCCTGACCAGGGCCGTCTTAAGGAGATCGGCCGCTGTGGCGCAGCGATCCCTCCGGTGCCCCAGGCGTACTGCCTCTCTGCTGCCTCCCTCTCGTGCTTGCCGCCCCTCGGGAGGGGGGGTGGGTGAGCAGGGGATGAGGGACGTGGCGCTGGAGCGGCGCGGGGCTCTGCGCGCCGTTCCAGTGCTCCCGGGATGGGAGGCGAGGGCGGCCGGCTCGCAGCCCGCCCGGGACCGGCATGGCAGCGGCTGCACCACTGGCGCACGAGCGCCCGGCCACCAGCCCGCCCTTGGGGGCGGGGGCGGGTTGGGGAGGGGGGCAGCTGGTATGCCTGTGGGCTCAATCCTTCCAGTCCCCCCATGCGTCCGGGGCGTCTGGGGGAGAGCGTGGGCTGCGCTCAAAGACGGGGCTGTGCACTCAAAGACGGGAGGGGGCACCCGGTATGCCGGCGGGCTCGCGGGGGCGCCCCTGGGGGCCCGGCGCCCTGGTGCACCGCGCCACCAGCCCAAGATGGATGAGACGGCCCTGGTCCTGACTTTGTAAACAGTGTAATGTAGCTATGATTCCCCTATGAGTGTTCTGTGTGTCCGTCTTCATTCATTCCAAACTTACGAAAGGTTATAAGTTTATAAACCATCTTTTAATCAGTGCTAAAATTTTAGCAATGTTCTACTTCCATGGAGTAGATAAAGAAGAGAATGAGGTTTTGTTTCCCATGATCAGATGCTATTACCTAAGTTTCCTAGCCCTGCACCTCCGGTTCCTTTAATCCAGGCCTGCCTTCCAGTCTTACCTAATGTCCATACTTGCTAGACCTGGAAAAGAGGGATGAATATGTTGATTCAGTTCTCTTAACTCTTTAGTCTCAAGGTCAGCATAATAATAATAATATATATAATAATAATTTAAAGTTTGTCAGCTTTTTCATGTGCATTTCTCCAATTAACATATATTTTTGTAGGCACTGTTGCTTCATCTACACATTTTTGCAAGCAATTTTGCATTATCATTAAGTATTATTAGTATTATTATTACTATTACTACCCCTACTCCTACAATAATAAGAAAAACGAAAACAAATTATTTATATACCACAATGCCAAAATAGGCTCCTAATGTAAAAACTCACTGCAAAGAGAGTAAAATATAAACACTGAAAATTAAAATACGTAATGAAACGTCCCCATTAAAGTGTAAGCACCCATAGTTAAAATGCACAATAAAGCAGCACCATTAAAACAGCACAGCAATTAAAATGGGCATGTGAGTTGCATTCAGTATATATGCATTTTTACGAATGCTTCCTCCCTGAATACACATATTTCTGTACTCATTTTTTTTCCTTCACTTGGACAGCTGTAGGGCGAAAATCCAAAGGGCGAATTTTGAAGGATAGCAGCCTTTCTCTCTACATACAGTTCTGGAGAGTGTGGATTAGGTATGTCCACAAAATGAATCAAATTTTCTCCCAGTTCCCTGAAGACTGGACTCCTGATAATATAAATGCATCTTCCCCACCCACAGGTTGCAAATGTTTCCTGATAAATCCATTTAATTTGTGCAAAAAAAACAAAAACAAAGAACCCACCACCTTTTTTTAAATATAGGATTGCTAGTACCACTGGTCTTTGAAAATTGCATTGCCTATCTGAGGCAATTCGATATGAGAGGTCTTGTGACTTCCCCTTGTTAGCTGATTTAATTGCACTGAAGGCCAAGTGTTAATCAGGCTGTGGATAAGGGAGTTCTTGGCCTTGGCAGAATTGGCTGAGGATGCATGTCCCTGGTGGGAGTTTAATTAAAAGTCAGGCCCTACCATGAGGCAACCTGAGGCAGCCACCCCAATCAATGGGTTTAGGGCTCCATTAAAGGTGGCAGAGTGGGAGCAAGACATCCACTGATCAGTTCTCCCTCACTGACCCCCAGCGAAATGAACAGAAGCCTGTTTCTCCCTGACATGTAGTTACTACAAGTGGGGCTCTATAAAAACCAGTCCTCTGGTTTCTCAAAGGTTTGCTTCCTGTTGTTGTTGTTGTTATTTTAAGGCTTCAATTGTCCTGCCGCATTCTCAGGAGACTAGAATATCAGGGGGCATCGGGTTCTCAGCTTAGTTTGTCGTTGTGAAGTGACAGGAAAAAATGGGAAGCTACCGGTACCTTGTTCCATCTAGCGCAGTATTGTCTACATTGATGTTCTCATAGTTCAAGAGCACTTTCCAGGATTGGTATGACAGAGTGTGGGAAATGATACTAACCCTTTAACACGACACTGTAGAGTCATGAGGGGTGAAACTGACATCGATAACGTCCTTAAGGACTGGCTTCCTTTTATTTCATTCATTAATTCTTACCCAGAGGACCCCTGACAACGTACTATTCAGAACTCCCTGCCGGTCGAGATCAGGCAGGGATCCTGCACTGTATTCTTTGTTAGATGCCTACTAAACAAGCCTACCCAGATATTTTGAACATTGACGCATGATTTAATCTGTTTTTTTACTTTTTTGAACATTTACAATTATTGTTGTTAACTCTTCTCATTGACAATTTCCTTATATATTTTTTGTAAACTGCTTTTGGGTTTTGTTTTGACAATTGAGCAGTATATAATTATTATGGAATATTTAAAAAAAAACAACCCAACACTTTTTGGACAGGTTTGGTGTCTTAATTCTCGACATATTTTCTCTTTCATTAATACAATGTTAATTTTCGAATATGGATTGCATCTGTCTTAATGTTTTGCATCTTATTACAGGTACATCCTTTTGTTTGGCCTCCTTTTTTCCCCCAACTGACACAACAAGCCCCTCTTGCCTGATAAAAACTAGCAGAGGACACATTCCAAGCCAAACAAAGGCTCTCAAGGAGGGTGCTGAGAAGAGCCGGACACGGGGGCCAAGGGAGAGCTCAGAGGGCCAGGTAGAATGAAACGTAGGGCCACATTTGCTCCCTGGTGCCTGAGGGTCCCACCTTGCCTTAACAGATGAGCTACAGGCATCCACTCCACATGAGTCAAATGAATAACTCTCATTTGTTCTTTCCTTGTTTCACTTCTGCACAGTAAGCATTTTCCGAAGCCAGGGCAGGCAGGCATATTACAAGCTCACAGGCTCGTCAGAAGGTTTATGGGCAGGAATTACTCATAAGCCTTCAGGATGAATCTGTTGAGCTGTAGCCTGGAGGTGTAGGGTGGTGGGGAGAGCAGAGCGGCAGGGGGAGGAAGGAGACAGTGGAGAGATCTTCAAATCAGCAGCAGCTGGCGCAGCTGGGCTGCAAATCCTGGTGGGGTTGGTTTTGGCCGGCAGTGTTTTCTAGTGGAAGCACCCAATCTAAGGAAGATGCAAGAGGCAAATGAGACCACAAGGCGTCGGGGGGCCGGGGGGGGGAGAGACAGACGTGAAAAGTTTTGTTAGGCCAGACAAAATGTTCTTAAGTGGCAAGGCAGCCAAGCTGAGTCAGAGAGGGGAAGAGCAGAAGGTCCTGGGTTCATTCCCAACTGGCATCTCCAGGTAAGGCTGGGAAAGACCCCTGCCCAAAATCCCAGAGAGTCACTGCCAGTCAGTGTAGACAGCATTGAGCTACATGGACCAATGGTCATACTTGGGCTTCCTGTGCTCCTATATCAACCAGCAATTTATTAATAATAACTATAATCTTAATTCATTTTTAGGGGAAGGGTCACAGCTCAATGGCAGAGCCCCTGCTTTTGAAGACCCGGGGCTCCGTCCCCATCATCTCCAGGAGGGGCTGGGATGGTTTCCTGCCTGAAACCCTGGAGATCTGCTGCCAGTCTAGATAGCAGAAGACAGACCTCACATAAAGGAATACTTAAACCATGGGAATCACTGGAAGCGCTGCATTTCTATGGAAGAAAGGAAACAAGCTTGGACCACCTGACTTACAAGCACTTTTCTTGTTCAGTAAAGACATTGAGGGGAAGGGCCATAACTCAGGCGCAGAACAACTGCTTTGTTTACAGAAAGCCTCAGGTTCAAGTGTAGGGCCTGGGGCAGCTCAGGCACCTGAAGCAAACCACAAAATGGCACTCCCCTGCCTGCCAGGGAGAGTGAAGATTAGCATCAGGAACAAGGGAGGAATAAAGATTGACATGTATAGGGTTGCCGTATGTCTGGAATGCCTTATTGGGTCGAATTCCCAAAGCTCAACAGCTTTTTTATCCAGATTTTTACCTCTTGAAATATGGCAACCTTACCCCTGTAGCTCTTGCCGCCTGAGGTGGTCACCTCACTTTGCCTCATGGGTGAGCCAGCCCTGTATTGGACATCTTGCCTAGAGGGGAGGGGAGAAGCAGCAGCAGCAACTTTTTATAAACAAACAAGCTGCCTCTTCCATTCTTTTATAATAGTTGTAACTTTTTAAATGATGCTTATTGCTGTAATCTTAGATAAATGGCTTTGTGAGGTCCACCTGAAAAGCAGCATATAAATACTGTTATTAATTAATAATCCCCCAGTGCCATCACCATATAGGGATTTTAATGGGAACAGAGAAGGCTACCTTGTAGCAAGACACACATTTATTTATTGCATTTATATCCCACCTTATTTTTCTCCAAAGAGCTGAAGATGGTGCACATGGCTCTACCCCATCTCAATTGATCCCCACCAAAAGCCTGTTAGGTTAAGCTGAGAGGCAGTGACTGGCCCAAGTTCACACCCAATGAGCTTCCTGGCCAAGTGGAGGGATCTGAACCCTGGTCTCCCCCAGATCTCTTCCACTCTAACTATTACACCGCACTGGCTGTCATTGCTCCACCCAGCTCAGTATTATCAACACTAACTGGCAGCAGCTCTCCAGGGTTTCCGGCAAATAATCTTTTCCCAGCCTTGCCTGGATTGAACCTAGGACCTTCTGTAAGCAAAGCAGGTGCTCTGCCACTGAGTTATGTAACTTTTACGCATTCTGGAAAACTCCGGTGAATTGCTGCCGGATCAGGATGGTTCCCTTGCAAAGTGGTGCTCATCCTTTTGCTTAGAAGCAGTTGACTTTCTCCAGGCCCGCAGGAGGATAATGGGCCCTGGCCGTCTCCCTCATCACGCAACCACACAACCGTGGTTTGCGCCTTGGGTCCATTGTTCCCGCTTCAGCTCTTCATCTGAAATACGTGAGGCATTGTTCAGAACAATGTCAGATTTGCCAGAGGAGGGATCTCAACTCTCGAGTGACTTCATTAGCTCCAGTGCCTCTAGTCAGTTAAAGTCACCGCGATTCATTATCTCGCAACAGACTGACTTTCCCCCCTCGCCCTCTCACACGCAGGATCCTCATTAGCCAGGAATACAGCACCAGTTAATGGTTCTATTAACTTAAACTCTTTGGACTTGTTTTTAACTTTTTGCTCTGCCAGAGGTCTCCTCTTTAACCTGATCAGGCTGCAGGTGGAGACTCTGGAAGGGAATTAAGTTGTCCTTAATTGCACAATCTAAGCCTCCCCACCCCACCCCCTCCTGCCCCATGCACACACCCATCCCCCTGTCAAGAGATTTCCTCTTGAAAGTTGGTGGTTTTCGGTTTGAAGGATTAGGAGATTGAATACTGTAACACAGGCAGGGCTGTCTTAGAGGGATCGGCCGCCTGTGGCGCAGCGATCCCTCGGCGCCCCCGGCCTACCACCTCTCCGCCCACCTCCCTCCCGCGCTGGCCGCCCCTCGGGAGGGGGGGTGGGCGAGCGGGGGATGAGGGGTGTGGCATTGGAGCGGGCGCTCCTGCACCGGCGGGCAGGGGATGAGGGGCGGGCGGGCTGCAAGCCGGCGGGGGGTGGGCTGCAAGCCGGTCGCCCTTGCCTCCCGGAGCCCCAGCTGGAGTGTTGGAAGGGCGCACAAAGCCCCACACCGCTCCAGCGCTCCAGCTAGGGCTCCGGGAGGCAAGGGCGGCCAGCTTGCAGCCCGCCCGCCCGTGGGGGCGGGGGCGGGTTGGGGAGGGGGAGCCCGGTATGCCGGCTGGGCTCGTGGGGGCGCCCCTGGCGGGCCCGGTGCCCTGGTGCGCCGCGCCACCAGCCCCTATGGATGAGACGGCTCTGTACACAGGGGTAATGCTGTTCTAGCACTTGGAATGAAGGTCAGCAGAGCATGTGGTGTCCTTAGGATATATGGTCAAATAAACAGATATAAACAACCTGAGCAAAAGGTGGAAGGGCTTTCAGCATTAACATCCCAACAGATCTTGCATCTCCATTAGTCACAGTTTTGCATACATCACAGATCAAGCATGTATCTGTGTCTCTAGCTTCCACTCTGATTCCAGCTTAGCTCATGTTCTCCTACCTAGGAGCTAGGTGGAGGAGAAGCCCACTCATTAGCCTGGAGGGCACCATCACTTAGTTGTAGCTCTTGCAACCTAGTTCATCCTTTGGGGGTGCTGATGAGGACCTTTAACTGGCCAGGTAAGGTCATGTGTCTTACAAAGACTAGTTCAGCAACTTCCTCTCTTAGATTCCAGCCTCACTGGGTACAGAACTTCAAGAATTGGAAGGGACTCAGGTCATCATCTGGACTGACCTGCCACACCCAAAACAATGCTCATCCATCTTGCCTGTGAAAAATATTGCTGTTATGTGAGCTACTTTCCAGCCCCATGATCCTCCTGACCCTATAGAAATATCACTTGTGATAATCTAGCTTTACTTTTAGGGTAGCCTACCTGGCTACCTGGCATGTTGATTTGCCTGCAGTAGCAAAAGTATTTCCCTGCTAAAACAGCAATGGGAAGCCTGTGGCCTTCTAGATATTGCTGGACCACAACTCTCCTAATTCCTGGCTAATGCTGACTGGGGCTCATGGGAAACGGAGTCCAACATTTGGAGAGAATTAGATTCCTCATCCCGCTGCAGAATACTGTATATGTAAGGGAGTATCTGCCCACCTTGCATACTTTTTGGCACCTTCAGAATTCCATGTGAATCTCAACCTGCTTGTCTGGGACTGGGCAGATGAAGAGTAGTGGTGGAGACCACCTCCCCAGGAGCCCTCCAGAGAGGAAGAAGGGGCAGATAGTATAGATCCACAGGACTGGTTCGACACAGGGCATGTCCCAGAGGAAGAAGAAGAGGGAAGAAGTTGGGAAATAATGTGAGATGAGGAGCCAGGTGGCATTGAGGAGGCACAGCCCAAGCAGCAGCTGACTGACACGCTGTTGCATCTCCCAGAACCCATCCCGTCCCCCAAAACCAGACGTTCACTGAGAATAGCAGAGCAGAGGGCTAAAGGCAGGTGGCCCTTAACAGCAACCATATGAGAGGGGAGGAGTACGGGGAAGTATGGAGAAGTGGGGGCGAGGAGCTTCACTCAGAGCAATGTTAGATACTGAAAGGTGCTTGGTTGCCTTGCCTTGGCATCTGGAATAATAATTAAAAGGACTAAAAAGCCTGTGTTTTTTCTGTCTCTCTGCTTTCTTGGGCAGCGCCCTGACACTGCTGCCCTGCTACTAGTTATAATGGCTGTGCTCTTCCTTCATTAATGGAGGCAGTATCACCTCTGAATACCAGCTGCTGCGACTCACACATCAGGAGGGTTGTTGTTGTACTTGGGTTCCCCTTGCCAGCTTCCCATAAGGGGCTTCTCGTTGGCCATTGTGAGAACAGAGTGACGGACTAGATGGGCATTTGGTTTGATCCAGCAGAGCTCTTCTTATGTTTTTATATATGCTTGAGTGCAGTCTCAGAAACTTTTCTGTGGAGTCATTCATTACTAGGAAGTCACTTCCTAAAGGGTTTGAGAAGGACTCCTTCCTCTGTATCATTATAGTCACCAGCTTCAGATTGTTCCTGTCCTAGAACTCCCATCATTCCTGACCACTGGACCTCCTGCTGGGGCTGCTGGGAGTTGAGGCCCAATGGCATTCGGGGTGGAAAATTTCCCTACCCTGCTTTAAAACTTGTTGACAATTAACACCTCTCCTCTCCCATCTAAAATTTAAAATGGTTCACATGCACTTAACTTAGAAGGAAGAATACAAGAACATAAGGAGAGCCTGCTGAATCAGGCCAACACCCAGTGGTGTAGTGAGGTGAGGGCGGGGTGCAGGGCACCCTGGGTTCCAGGGGAAGGGGGGTGACACTTGGGCCAGCCCCGACCTGCCCCACCGGCGGGCCCTGAGCAAGCCGCAGAGGCAGCCTCACCCGCAGCCTGCCTGCAAACCTGCTTGGCGGCCTGCAAGCAAGCTGCAGAGTGAGGTCGCTCCGCCCCGCGACCCATCCGGGGCCCGCCCACCAGTGCTGCTATGGGGCTGCCACGAGCGATCAGCAGCTCATGGGGCTGCCTCGCCCCTGCTGCTTTTCGCTCAGTGGCTCACAAGGTCTCTGTGGAAGCAGCAGAGCCGGCCCGGACGGAGTGCGCATGCGCGAAATCCGGCGCATGCTCATTCCGTCGCCGGGCCGCCACTTTTCCTCTATGAATTTGTCAAATCCTCTGTGGCTATCATTGCTTCCTGTGGGAGTGAGTTCCACAGTTTAACCATGAGCTGTGTGAATAAGTACTTTCTTTTGTCTGTACCAAATCTTCCAACATTCAGCTAGATTGGATCTCCAGGAGTTATGAGGGAGTCAACAAAAAAAAAACCACCTTTATCCACATTCTCCATGCTTTGTACAATCTTATAAACCTCTGTCATATCACCTCTTATTCTTCCTTCTCTAAAATAGCAAAGTTCTAAGATTTGTGTGTTCCTATCCCAGATCTGAAATAATGGATTGACTAGAGGGACAGACTTTTATTTCTTTAATCCTGCTTGCTCCAGTTCCTTTCTGCAGTATTTCACACCTCAGTTTTTATTCCCTGAAAAACACTGCTTCACCTTGATCTTTTGCAGAGGTCAGGGAGAATGGTCAGGCACAAGACGAGCGTGTTAATACTCAGCATTATAACCTTTGTAGATTCCTGTCACACTCTGTCCGGGCCGGCCTTCTGGGCCAGGTTCAATCCTGGGCTAGTCGCCCAATTGCTGCTATTGAGTCTGAAAGATCAGCGAGTAATCCCAGCCACTGTGCTGAAATGCATTATTCATTAGAGGCCCTCTTCTTGCCCTTATCATGAAAGATCAAGGTGGGTTCCAACAATATTTAAAAGCAGATTATTATTATTATTGTATGTTCAGGCATTAAGATTTAAAATCCCATCAATCCTAACAAAATGAAAATCTTGACTCTTTGGCCTTATGAAATCATTCCTGTGTCTCTGGATCTGCCAAATCCTTCAGACAGTGTGGGGAACCTCAGGCCCAGGAGATGGTTGTGGCCCTCCAGCCTTCTCTACGTGGCCCCCAGAACCCTTCCCCAGGTCATACCCCTCCCTCACCAGCCTTGCTCGGTGCTGATGTTAATATAGACAGTTTTGGAAAGTCCTGACCTTTGCGTGTTGGTTACTATTTCTTGGGCCACTGATTGCTTGTGTTGCTTTTGCTTGGAACTTTTACCACTTCTGCAACATCATTTGTGCAATGAATGAAAATGAATTTGCAACTGAAGGTGAAAATGGATCATCCATTTAGATAACAGTCCCTAAAAAAAACAGACGGCTTCCATCATCAGAGGAATAAAGAGGTCAGAATCTTCTTTTGACTATAACGTTGCGTGCATTGTTAACAAATTGTTGTTTTAAACGTCGTTACTTTATTACATCAGCTGTTTATTATTGATCGCCTTGCATGTCCTGTCCCTTGCCTGACATTCTCAGGACAGCATATGCCTGTCCCTGAGAGATGCTGCCTGGCCCAAAGTTATCGAGTAATCTTTGTGTGTGGATTTGAACCCTGATTTCCCTAGTCTAAAAGCCCAAGTCTCTCATACCTAATCCTGGACTGACACCAGCCATGGAGTACTCAACACCACTTGTTGAGCATCTTAACCAGCAGACAGAGTCTTCCGGTACTGGTGTTTGGGATCCCCTTGGGGGGGACCTCTGGTTTGGGACTTGCTGGAGAACCCCTGTAGCTGTTTGAAGAAAAGGTGGTGGTGCTCTGGTCCTCGAGAACATCAGCACCAAAAGTCCAGGCTGAACAACAGCATCATAGCATACATCTATGCGCCCAGGGTTGTTGTGCTACTCTTGAGTAAGGGGCCAGCTTGTAAGCAATCCCTGAAAGTTATTTAGTACTAGTGTCTGTGGTCAGTGCATGGTCCAGGAGGCCTGAGGTTCCCCATTCCTGAAGTAAGATTTAACTGTCTGTCTGGTATGTATCTCTGTGATTTTTTTGTGTTGGGATGGGGAGGGGAAGTGTAATCTTGTCCGCCTCAGCCAGCAAAATGTATAGGGTCCAACATGCAAATCCCTACACTGCTCTGGTCCTTTAAATTTTATTTATATTATTCTGGCATCTGTAACTGTGCCGGTTTCGCATATCGAAGTGGGCATATATGGCGTCAGGCCATCTCTCAGGTAAACTGGCTTCAAGCTGTTAAAGGCTTTGTATACCACTGGTAATACTTTGAACTTGGCTGGTTAGTAAATCAGCAACCAGTTCAGGTCTCTGAGCACAGGTGTTATACACTGACAGGGCCTTGGTCCTGTCAGCGATCATGCAGCAGCATTCTATGCTAGCCTGCTTTGAATTCTGCCTCACACAAAAGGCCCATTCTAGATCAACCACTGAGTGGCAATTAGCTCTTTGACAACAAAGAGACTTGTGGCATTTTCAAGACTGGCAAAATTTATTAGGCATCAGCTTTTGTGAACTTCGATGGATGTGAGACACATTCAGAGACTGTCTTGTTAATCTGCCGGGCAGTGTAGGGTTTAGTTTCCGGTGGATAATGTGAAAGGAATGAAGATGCCAAGAGGCGAAACCTTGAGTGGGGCCAGAATGAATGAGCCTAGTGGCTCCTTCCAACTGGGCTCGGTAGGAGCTCTCTGATGGCACAGTTGAACTCGATTAACTTTTCAAGGGTTGGGGACCTCCCGTGGCCATCAGGAAATGAAGGCACAACTGCCCTCCCTGCCATGCTATGGACACCCTTGCCTATTCTGGCCTTTGTTCCCTTTGTCTGATGAGGAAAAGGCTCTGTGTGTCAACAAATAGGCATTATGGAGGGCTTCTTTCCCTGCTGCTTCCTCTGAATTACCAAACGAAATAAACAAATAAATAAATAACCTCCAAAGACGGAAATCTGGAGGCCAGGCTCTGAAAAGGAAAAAAAAAGGAAACACAGAGACTAAGTTGAGGCAGACATGAATTATAGAATTATACAACTGTAGGTTTGGATGGGACCCAAAGGGTCATCTAGCCCAACCACCTGCAGTGCAGGAATCATGAAGAGGAGTGCTTAAGAAAGGAATAATGCTGTGGCATTTCTCTCGTTTTCTGGACAATGTGCCCTGATTTTTTTAAAAAAATATGTGGTCTTGAAGCAATTGCAAAGGCAGATGTGTTGTCTAATGGACCAGGCAGCTGAGTTAGCTTAATCACAAGGTCATGGGTTTGAGCCCCACATTGGACAAAATATTCCTACGCTGCAGGGGGTCAGACTGGATGGCCCTCGTGGTCCCTTCCAACTCTACAATTCTATGATTCTAAAGAGAGAGCTCCTCTTCTGCAGTCAGGAACCTTAAACCTAGGGGACAAATGCAGCCCTCCAGACCTCTCTGCCAGGCCTGTGGGACTTTCTAGGCTACGCAGCTTCCTAGGTCACACCCCCTGTCCTCAGGTGACACACCTCAATCTGTACCTTCCTCAAGAGCTTTTTCTTGCCTGGGATGTGCCCTTCAGCTGTAATCATGTCTCTTGCTTGCCTGGATAGAGGACAGAGAGTGAGGGGAGGGGTATCTCTGAGTGTATGTAGAAACAAGCCTGGTGCACAAAAGTAATGCGAGAATACATTGCTCCCCCTCACTTTTGCTTCTGGCCCTGCCCACCACCTTGGAAGGTTGCCCAGAAGGAAACATGGCCCTTGGATGAAAGGCTCCTGCACCCATCCACAGCACACGAAGCATTGTGTAAATACTAACAATGAACTCATTATTCAGGTGTGCCTCCTTAGTTATCCAAAACATCACCTTCCATCCATAAGAGGAAGGAATCAGAGAAACCTAAGGCCTATGTTAAAAAACAACACCAGTTTTTTGTAGGGGGGAGAGTCTTAAAGGGAGAGAGGGGAAACCCAATGGCCACAGAATGCTGATTGTGGTAGGAAATGGAAAGCAGGGGATCAGGGTATGGAATGCAGTACTGCAGAGGAGGGCAGGTCCCATTTGAATTTCAGTCTTCAGGAGCACCCCCCCCCACACACACACTTCTTCACACACACACCTTCCCCTCCCCTCCCCATTTCTGGTGTTCTGGTGTTACTGTTAGCATCCAGGAACTTTGTGGGAACTTGGCAATACGGAGGGATGCTGTTTTCTTGGCTCCAGAATAAACTCTGCATGCCCGGAACTAGAGCAAGGAGAAACGAAATTGGAGATCAGAGCTGTCATGTCTTGTAACATTTCTTGTGGGGGTCACCTTTCCTTCCAGAGCATGATTTTTTAGGATTTGACTTTGGGGTATTGATTTTGAATTTCCTTGTTTTTGTGTCCTGTTAATTTTCACTTGTTTCTTCTTCTTCTTTCTGCAAAGCAAGCCCAGAGTCACCTTCAGCTCCTCTCTGATTTTGGATGTGGGGGAGGCAGGGAGGAGAGAACAACTCTGCCTTTGAATTTGCTGGTCATAGAAAGAGTTTTCAAAGGAACGATGGCTCTGTTGGTGATTATGTGACAAGAAAAACACTATGGGTTGCATGCTGAGATTTTATATGGAACATCTCTCTTGTAGATGATCAAGGAAGCCAACTCAGTCTCAAACATGCATTGTACTGGCCTACTGTATGGCCTTTTGCCACACTCCTAACCTTTTCTCCAAGGAACTCAATGTGATGTATACACGTCTCTCCCCCTGCTACATTTTATCCTTAAAACAAGACTGTGGGGTAGGTCAGGCTGAGAGACAGTTGCTCAGACACCCAAAGTCACCCTTCATGGCTGAGCAGGGATTTGAACCCTGGTCTCCCAGGTCCAGCACTCAAAGGTAGCAGTGGACCTACTTGAGGCATAGTCTCATTCTACGGCTTCTTGGAGCCACCTTCGTCTGGCTTTCAGCCAAGGTGTCACTGGGAGCTATCCAGGGTGCTGACCCATCTTTGCCTTCTCTACCTGGATTTGTCTTCTGCTGTATTTAGCTTGGCCTTGCTGGGGCCTTGTTCTGTCTCTTGGATTACAAACTTGGTGCTAGCTGAAAAGGTGATGATGTTGAGAACCCCCTAAAAACTAGGCAAAACATATACACACCCCAAACAAATGAAACACAGACATAAAAAACAGGCAACAACATCCACTGCCCCTAAATAACACACAGCCCTAGGGAAAGTCCTAGCAGTGCTATGGAGCTTGAAAGATTCGAGTGTTTTTCTACTGTGGATTCTATCAATGGGTCAGATTATCATAGCTGTCAACTTTTCCCTTTTTTTAAAATGAAATCCCCTTATTCCGAATAGGATTCCTCGCAAGAAAAGGGAAAAGTTGACAGCTGTATATACAGATTATGCATAATTTGTCCCTTTATGGGGCATTTTCCTGGTTGGTCTTTGGAGATCCTTTTGATAACTTTCTTGAAAGGGGGGGTGGCAACATATTTGAATGTTGAGATATTTCTTCGACCTTCTATGACTGTTGATTCTTCTACAGAGGCTATGATTATGCCCCCCCCCAAAAAAAATATATTAGGGGCTCTGCTCACCAACCCAGAGTTTGCCAACCCCTATTTCCCCACACCAACCCCACCTCCCTTTACACCTGACCAAACCCCCCTCTTTTTACACCTCACTCAATGCTTACAGTTCACCCCAGCCCCTTTTAAAGAAAGGTAAGAAGCTACAGACAGCTACACGAACTGCAACATGATGGCATCCATTTGTTTTTATGTATATATGAAGATATTTGGCACTTTCTTTAGCGTTTGATGGACCATAACAAATATTTGATTGACAACTTTAAAAATTAGTTAAGAAAAAAACTTCAAAAGGAAAATATTGAAATGGGCAGGGGGAGCCCTTGGCGAGCAGCAAGGGGGTGTCTGAAGAGGTCAGGGTGCCTACACCTGGTTCTCCCCATTGACCACATCCAGGAATCAAGGTTAATCAAAGAGAAGGATTGTTCTCGTACTGTAATGTAATACTTTGGTAGCAAGTGGGTAGATCTTTGCTATGCTTCCATGCATCAGCCTGTTACACTGAATGCAGATGTCTCTGTTTAGAATCCTTAATAATTAAAACTTCAATTATAACGGCATGTTGATTATGTCCCATGCAATGCTGCCCTCTAGAGAAAATTGATGGTATCAAATTATAACTTGTGTTTATAGTAGGCCTATTATTGAATAAAATAGATTTAATCATGAATTGGTCGATTGATGGATGGACAAATGAATGCTTAAAAGTTTTTGAAATGGAAAAAATGAGGTTGGAGCCAATGTTAGTCCTAATCAGAGTAGACCCATTTGTTTTAATGTATATTTTAATCAGGGATGTTTTAATGCCCTGATGGATTTGTTATTACACATTTTCATTACATATTTATTTATTTATAGCTGTAAAACTGTTTTAGAGGCCATTATGGCATTTAAGTTGTGCATTAATTAATTAATAAAACACTGGACATAACTAACATGGATCCATTATTTTCAGTGGGTCTACTCTGAGTAGAACTTAGTTGAAGACAACCTAGGATTGTCTATTCTTATGGAATTTATTTTTTGTTCTTGTTTTTCTCTGTCTGAATCTGTTAGATGCCTTGAGTCTCTTTTGTTCTTTAAGAAAAATACATCTAAGGACATAAATGAACTAAACTTTAAACACTGCCCTTTTAAAAGAGGACATTTTGGCCTGGTGTTTAACAGCATAACCACATATATTTGAAAGTATATCCATATACTTCAGTGAAGATTCCTGCAGACAAAAACAATTTAAATGAGGCTTTTAAAAATTATCAAAATGTATCAGAAATTGTGTTAGATTTATTACTTTGAAATATGTTAGGCATCTGGTTGGCCACTATTATTTATTATTTCATTTATTAACAGATTCCTTTGAGACATCTGGAAGTGAATTACAGTATCTTCACATATATTGCTGGAAACCTGGGGGTGCAGGGGAGTTGTTGAACTCAGGGTGCTGCTTGCAGACTTCCCATTGTGGCATGTGGTTGGTTCTCTGTAAGAACAGGATGTTGGATGAAGTGGGTCTTTCAGCCTGATCCAGCAGGGCTA
>OFHV01006977.1:0-33942 GCA_900245895.1 Lacerta bilineata
CTTTAGTACATTTTCTCTTAAATTGTTAGCAGGCTGTAAATTTTATGTCTGCCTGCCACAATCTTTCCCACTGCTCCAGAATACTTTTTAACTGTCCTTCCTCTTTCTTTATTTCCTGTTTGATTTTTCCAAGGTGAGGGTGATTCAACAATCAGCAAGCTGACCCCGCCATCTTTATCTGCCCTCAAACCTTTCTCCTTCCTTTCTCTCCTCCCTCCCGGCTCTCAAAATGCTCTCATGGTATCGCATCGTCCTGGCTCTTCCCTCTTCCGATTCCTCTCAATCTCCCCACAACCTCCGCCTCCACTTCTCCCCACGTACCTTCCGTCTGCTTAAACAGCGTTCTTGTTGGTTGGGCAGTTTCTTCTTCCAGGTTTTTATTTTCTTTGATATGCTTTGTCTTAGTTTAGTTTTAGGATATAATTCCCAGCATCTTTTTTGTTTTTGTTTTGTTAAATAATTTATTCATTTTCAATAACAATCTTCCAATTAATGACAAATTAAATCAAATCAATCCAAATTACAATAATAACAATACACCAATTATATATTCCAATTATTAAAAAATTCTTGGGACTTCCCATGTTCCAGATGTCTGGAGATAATCATCCTCATTCATGTCTCTGCATTTTCGGTATTTTTCAAATTCAAGACTAATATTATCCATCCTTCTTCTCAGTCTAATCAGCCATTGTTTCTGTGGCTCACATCTTGTAGCAAAGTTTTCGTGTAGTTAACCCACAAGAGGCATTATTTAAATCATCTTATTCCCTGTCCAATTATTTGGCATTCAGTCCTCTTATCTCTCCTTTGTTCGTCAAGTTCTCATTAAAGGCACTGGGTTTCATTCCAAAGGAAAGTTTATAAATGGCAAATCAACAAATTCTCTCTGATGCCTCTTAATGAGCTGATGTCTTTATATGTCTGTATATATTGCTGTATTGTGGGGCATGCTTCCCAGCTGTATCCTCCAAGAACAAAAGGACCCCCCCAGCTCCTCCAGGCCCTAGAAGAGCTGGCAGGGATCCAGCGCTCTCCATCCTTCTGTCCACAATCATGTATAAAAATAATCCATACAAGCAGATAAATTTTAGAACGAAATACACCCAAGTCCAAAGGAGCTCTTTTCCATAAGATTTGTTTTTTTGTAACTGCACAATAATAATCGCCATTTTGTTTCCGTCTTCAGCCTGAGCTGCCATATCTGATCTTGTTTTGCTAACTTCTCATTAGAGTTTTCCATTGAGGGCTGTGTAACATGCATGCGATTATAATTTTCACCTCTTGTGTTTTGTTTAAGTAATTAAATTATTTCTGGCTGAGCTTTGCCAAATCATGATGTAATATAGCAAGTACGAAAAAATAGTGGTTGCTCGCCTCCTTATGAGAGTCCGTTTAAAGTCTGAAATTCAACATCCAACAACTGTATAATTTAGCAGTTTTTTTCTTTTTTCTCCTCCATCTGGAACATGCCTGGTTTCCCCCCTTGAATCTTATAATTATGAAAAACAGGTGTCTCTTGCTTGTAGGAGTGGCTCTGGAGAGTGCCAGCCGTGCTGTGCTCTTAGACCCAGCATCCCTGCCGCTCACACCTTGATGCAAGCTGAAATATCATGTACGATCTGTGGGTCTGTGAGACAGTCCTCCCCCACCCTGGGGAGTCTGCCAGGGCTAATTACCCCCATATCAACCCTGAATTACTAGCACGGCTGGGGTCCGTTCATATGGGAGGCAGCCATTTCCCATAGCAAGAGACCAGAAGTAATCCTCACAAAGCTTCTTAGTTCTCACAATTTTTAAGAAACACGTCGGAGTGAACCTCCTTTTTCCAAATCATGTTACGCCGCTTGTTTTCTAATAGCGTTTTGCTCCTCAGTCTCCCCATTTGCATTGCTGATATAACACAGTCTATTTTAAGGGAGTCTAAGTTGAGGTTCTCAGTTGTAATATTTGGAGAAATCCTGGTGCTTCCTTGTCTGGGTCTTGAGGCGTCTCACTCTTTAGGGGTGCCCCTTTTTAGCGCCAGACTCTTCCCGCCACCTTCCACTTTTTGTGCCAGGGCTTGGAGAGTTACTTCTGGCACCACTCGGTACTTTTTTGGGCAAAGACCTCTTCTCTGGCTTTTTTTCGGGGGAGTCTGCATCGCCCTCGTTCTCCCCTCGCCCCTTTTACAACAGTCAGGTGTGCTCCACTGTATCAGAGCACTTCCCTCGACCTGTTACAGAGCGCACCATGCGGGAAGCCTCAGATGCTTGCAATTTTCATGATAATACCTTGGCAACATAGTTTTGCAGAAGGCTTATGTTATTATCATTTAGAAAAGTTGTCAGCTTCATACAGAGGAAACCAGCACAAAGCTTTCCCATTATAGAAAACAGACTAATTGGCCTAAAATTTGAAGGCACATTAGATTGTCCTTTCTTAAAAATTGGGACAACTATTGCATGTCTCCAGCTGATTGGCACTTTGCCCAAGTTATTAACTGCTGTAAAAAGTGACACTAAAAGAGGGGCCCACCAATGATGGTTTGATGTGGTCAGCTCAGCTGGGATAAAGTCATTTTCCAGGGCCTTACTGCTCTTCAGGTTCATAATTAATACATGGACTTCTTCCACCATAACCAGGCTCCAAAGTGGAAGCTTGGGACGGGCTCTACAGAGTAATCAAAGCAGATGGGAGGGGTTAATTCAAATTATCAGTAAATATTGTTTTAAAATGGTTCTCCCATACTTGGGCTGGGATACCAGAGCTAGGGGCTGGGGAATTGTTTCTTAGCATACTGAGATCAGTTGCCTAAAAAGTTTAACTTCATTATTTAGCGAAGTGTTCAGTAATGGGGACCAAGAGTTTTGTTCAGATTGCCTTTGGTCTGCAGCCAATAAGGCTTTGTACTCTTTAATTTTGAAATAAGGTTGGAGGTAAATAGTTAGACCAGCATTTCTATAGGCCAAGTAAGAGTCCTTAAGGCTTTTTCTTCTCATGGCACTCTTGGTCAAACCAATTGCATCTTTAATGTTGTTGTTATTTATACCCCGCCCATCTGGCTGGGTTTCCCCAGCCACTCTGGGCGCTTCCAACAAATATTAAAATACAATAGTCCATCAAACATTAAAAGCTTTCCCTAAACAGGGCTGCCTTCAGATGTCTTCTAAAAGTCTGGTAGTTGTTTTTCTTTGACATCTGGTGGTAGGGCATTCCACAGGGCGGGTGCCACTACCGAGAAGGCCCTCTGCCTGGTTCCCTGTAACTTGGCTTCTCGCAGCGAGGGAACCACCAGAAGGCTCTTGGCACTGTACCTCAGTGTCCAGGCAGAACGATGGGGGTGGAGACACTCCTTCAGGTATTATGGGGCTTACTGCCCAAATTTATGTTCCCTGAGACCACATCCTGCAAAAACTCAATGTGATTATTATAAGCCTCCAGGGAGGAATCTACCAAGGGATCTTTAATTATTATTGATCTTAAGTAGATTGGAGTTTGCGAATTCAGTCTGGCCTCAGCTAAAGTAGCCAGCTCAAGGATCCATTTTTTCCTTTGCTGGGCTGAACCTCCAACTTCACCATTTATCAATTGTTCTGTATGTGACCAAAGATTAGAATTTTGGCCAGTGATAGAGAGGATCAGGGAAAGATGATCACTCTCGATTCTATTGTCAATACTAAAACTTTTTATTGATTGAAAGGCCTTCCTGTCTTTGAGACAATAATTGACTGTGCTTGCTCCATTCTATTTTTTAAAATAAGAATTTATTGGTTTTTCCACATAAAAAACAACAACAACAAATAAACACATACAATCAACATATAAAACAAATACAACAAAAACTAACAAAAACTAATACATACCTCCACAAAACAGGAACACAGGAATCTATTAATTATAATCTCATTTCAAATCTTTAATTAGGGGGGACTTCCCCCGTTCTCTCTTCTGCGTTCGAATTCCAATTTACTTTTAAGTAAGTGCTTGCTCCATTCTAATTCAAAAAGGTGAATTCTCCCTTAATTCCCAGAAACACTACTGTACATTCACAATCATGAGGTTTAGACTTAGTTGTAGAAGAGCCAGACAAAAGCCAGCATAGTTAATTTTCCAATCTTGGGATGTAACCAGGGCTGAAACTAGGCTTTCTGTCACCTGAGCCAAAGACCCAGTTTGTCACACACACCCCTCAACACATTTGTTAATAAAGGGCATAAAAAGTATTTTGAAAGAGGCTAGACTCTCCAAATAATAAAATTGTCTCTGTGTGTATCTGGCTTACATTCAACCTTAAATAGGTCTCCTCAGAGAGTAATAGATCATTTGAGGAATTCTAATAAGTATTATGACTGTATGATATAATGATAATAATGATAATAATGATAATGGAAACTGTGATAATGATTGGGCACATACCAGAGAGTAAGTCCTAGTAAACTCAGTGGGACTCACTTCTGAGTAAAAATGCTTAAGATTGCAGTATAAGACGCAGAATCTTTACACAGTTACCTGGGAATAAGCTCCATTGAATTCAGTGGGACTTACTTCTGAGTAGTAAAGGCTTGCAGTTAAGACTCTAAAGAATAAAAGAATAAATACTCCACATGTTTCCTTAAAAAATTGCTGGCTGCTGAACCATTGCAATTAAATAATTTAAAGTGGATTGGCTACATTTTCCTTCCAAATTACAGGAAGGGATAGATACAAAGTGCTTTTCGTATGTCAGCATCACATTTCTTTCATTACAGGTATTTTATTTTCAGTATAAAGAGGACACATTTTTGTAGCTGATTGTATGCAGCAGTGCCCTCTTTATGTATTCACATGGTATAAACATGTATGTTGTCCTCTAGAGCCAAACACACACACACACACACAGAGAGAGAGAGAGACAGACAGACAGACAGAGAGAGAGAGACATAAGCAAGCAATACTCCAAAGTGCTTATCTTGTGAACTTGTCATTTAAATTGGACAGGAGGTGGTGTTCTGATCTCTTCACCACTTTTAATTGATCTCTGAGACATTGAGGGAAGCAAAAGAAGAAAGCAACAAAATTTCCCTTTCAACTTTGCTTGAGAGCAACCTTCTCCAGGATTTCTCTTTCACACACAGTTCCAAAAACAGACAGGGGAAAGGGGAAGGAGGATCATTTTCTAGGTTTTTCTGCTTCCCCTTGCAAATTAGCGTCCCTCCAGTGCTCAGCAGCTTGAGATCCACGCTGTGACACCGAAGGACACTTTTAGACTCTGGAGCTGCAAGGAGGGGCTGTGGTTGGAGGAAGCACCCCCCCAGCTGTCAACTTTTTCCTTTTTTTAAAAGGCAAATTCCCTTATTCTGAATAGGATTCCTCAGAAGAAAAGAAAAGTTGACCGCTATGCCCCCCCCCCCCAAGCCTATGGTTGTCAGGGACTGGACAGAGAGGAATGGTGGAGACCACCTCCCCAGCCTGAAACTTCCAGAGAAGAGGAAGACAATATAGATTTACAACAGTGGTTTTTGCGGGAGGTCACAGCTCAGAGGTAGATGAAGATAAAAGTTGGGAAATAATGGGAGAAGAGGAGGAGGCAGAGACGGAGCAGCTGGCTGACACATTATCACTAGAAAGCATTCCAGAGTCTCCCTCCCAGAACCGATCGAGCATTGAAAGTAGGAGAGCAAAGGGCTCGGAGACAGGTGGCTCTAAGCAGCAACCATAAGGTGGGTGGTGCTGTTGACAAATGAGGAAGTAGGAGAGAAGGGGGGTGGAGATTTACTTGGAGCAACACCATTACACCAAGAGGCTGCATTTCTAAGCCTCTCTCTGTGAATATTGAATAAACAACATTGGTAAGGACTTTCCTTGTTGTATCCATTCCTGGCAACCTACCATGGGGGGGGGGTGTTGGATCCTCTGACGCCTGATAGACTGTTCTGAGTCCACTTTATTTGCTGGTTAAGTTATAAATCATGACAGACAGCGGAGGAGTGGCAGCAGAGCTGCAGGCCAGCTCTGAAACTAGAGAAGAACAAGTTCAATGGCTAATACAGCAAAATTTACTGTTGACAGGATATGTAGAGCAGATAACCTCCTCAAAAAATCAGCAAATATTGCATGGGCTAGAGACCAGGCCTCCCTGATTCCCCCATCAAAGCTAAATGGAGAGACTTCGAGTCCCTGGCTTTAAGGTGAATGTTGAGCTGTACGTTTAAATTATGAGCCTCCAAATTCTGAGATGAACAAGAATGTGTGTTTTTCGTAGTAAATCTTCTGGAAGGAGTTGGTTTATCCCTTAATCAACACCCTTGTTTGTTGAGCTTGAGCAGTTTTATGGCTCACCTCAAGTCCATGTTCCAGGTCTCCCAAAGAAAAGCCTCTTCCACCAGTAAAACCATGAACTTGAGGCAGGGGTCCAACTCAGTAATGGAGTTCAGCACTGAGTTTAGTTGTTTTTTAATTGTAAGAGATTTTTACATGCATTATACTGTCTCCTTCCAATTTTTGAATTTCCCATACAATTTTTTCCTTTCCCTCCCTTCCCGCTCCCCCATCCCATATCCGTTGAAAGGGTTCAGACAATTATCCTCAGCCACGGGCATAACGTCTTTATTTTCCACCGAATGTCTTTTGTTCCTGTAGTTTTTATGCATTGAAGACAGGGATTCCATCTGTCCCTTATCGTGGTGGACTTGACCCTCCATGTTGTTTCCTGTAACATGACTGCAGCAATGTCCAACTAGATAAATTCAAACAAATAACTATTCCATACCTCTACTGTCCATTTTTCTCTATCTTTCCAACCTAAAGCTATCTGTCAGATCTGCAATGCGGTTGCTCATGAGTAACCAGGCATGAGTCTCAACCTTTTAACAGTTTATTGGTGCAGACTATTTACAGTGCAGAGAATGTGAAAACATGACCGTCCTAGTCACTTGCAGAATCCGGGAGTGCCGGTTTCTGGCTGTGACCCCAACATAAGAATTTGGCACCCCAAAGCGCCGCCTCCCTGGTCTCCTTTTGACCCCTCTGCGCAACTGGGGCGACGGAAGTGGCGTGCTCCCCTCAGAGCAAAACTCATGAGGCGTGCTGGGGCTCTCAGCAGCATCTCCAAGCCCTTGTCTCGCCTGGCTGTTTCCAGCTTGCCCCTCCCCCCTGCTGGAGGAGGTGCCGCTTTTCCCGCTTGAAGAGGTTTCACTACTGAGGAGTTGTCGGGGCTCTCGGTACATCAACAAGACCTCCTGCCCTGCTGAGGGCAGTTCCCTGACATCCCCCCCAAACCCTCCCCTCCCCCGTTTTGAGAAGCGGCTGAAGAGACAGTGGCCCCCTCGCCTTCACCCCTGCGTGCCGCCCTCTCCCCCCGACTGCTGATGGCCTCTGACGAAGAGAAAAACCCCAAGAAGTCCATGTCGTCATCATCAGTGGGCGTGAACACAGCCTCCCAGTCACTCCGCTCATCTGGCAGGGGTGGGAAGTCCCAGGAGACATCCTCCTCCTCCAGCGAGTCCTTCCGCCCCCCCCTTCTGCCTCAACTGCAGGGGGAAAACCCCAGAACTCCTTGTCGTCGTCCGTGGGGGCAAACATCTCACCAAAAAACACTGGGGGGGGGGGGTTGGGCTTGCGAGGGAAAAGGGCATGGAACTCTGCCATGAAGTATTGTTTAGTGATCTGGTCTGACAGCACCCACGTGTTGCCAGCGGCCGACGCCCCCTCCCAAGCCACTAGGTATTCCACCCTGTCCCCGTTCCATCAAGAATCTCCGTGACCTCATTGCAGAGTTCCCTGTCCGCGACACTCGGGGGGGGGCAGGGGGACTCTTTGTCCACTTTGGAAGTGATGCCCCTCCCGATATAATGACAACAGTGACCTATGGAACACTGGGTGGATTCTCATTGCATCTGGTAACTGGAGTTTGAAGGCCACCGGATTGACCTGTACGATAACCTCAAAGGGACCTAACCTGCGGTGTTCCAGTTTCTTGCTCCTCCCTCGTATGGGCAACCCCTGCGAAGAGTGTCAGGAGTGCGTGCTGGAGCCAGGCCCTGGGACCAGCAGAGCTTTGCAGGACTGGGGCCCCCTTCGGCTTGTTCTGAAGAGGCAGGGCGCAGCTGCACAGGTGAGGCTGCTTAGTAACTCACTGCACCTGGTGGCAGGAGCCAGCAGGGATATAAGGCCAGCTTTTCCCCTCAGCTCTTTGCCACAGGAATGCCTTCCCTTCCTCGCTGCGTGCCTCCTTGTTCGTTGGTTGTGACCTCGTGCCTTGACTCCTGAATGGTGACTTCGTGCTTTGACCCTTGGACCGTGACTACGTACCTTGTCTCTTGGACTGTGACTTCGTGCCTCGACCCTCAGACTGAGACTTCTACTGCGTGCTTCCCGGCCCCCAGCTCCTCGGACCCTCTGCCCTATCCACTTGCCTCTGGTCCTGACATTCTTTGCTGCCAGTCCTGACCATGACAAAGAGAGCCACACTTTGTCCCCCACCCTGATGACCTCCCCAACACGGCGATGTTCGTCAGCTGCCTTCTTGTAGGCTTCCTTGGCTCTGTCTAGGTTCTCCTTGAGCTGTCTGTGTATGGCCTGCATCCCCTCCATAAATTGCTCTACCGCAGGCACACTGAGCTCCTCTTTTCCCCCTGGGAATGCCCTGGGATGGTGGCCATAGTTAGCCATGAAGGGAGTCATCCCTGTGGACATGTGCACTGCGTTATTATATACAAACTCTGCCAGGGCTAAGTGATCGACCCAATCATTCTGTCCTTGATTGACATAACAGCGCAAATATTGCTGCAAAATGGAATTGGCCCTTTCTGCCTGCCCATTGGTCTGCGGGTGTCTGGCCGTGGAAAAACACACCTCCACCTGCAACAAGCTCATGAACTTGCGCCAAAAATGCGAGGTGAACTGTCTCCTATGGTCACTCACCACCCTTAAAGGAACTTCATGCAGGCGAAAAATGTGATCCACAAAAAGTTTGGCAGTTTCCTCCGCTGAAACGGCTCTGGGACAGGCCACAAAGCGGCACATCTTGGTCAGCATATCAACTACTACCAACACTGCCATTTTCCCCCTGGACATAGGCAAGTCGGTGATGAAGTCAATGGAAACCATTTCCCAAGGACCCCCCAGCACTGGCATGGGTTCCAGCAGACCTGCTGGAGCCCTGTTGTCCCCGTTGGAACGTGTCGCACCCTCTCACATAGTCCCTTACGTCCTCCCGCATCTTGGGCCACCAAAAATCTCTAGCGACTAACAGCATGGTTTTATGCTGTCCAAAATGTCCCACCGTGGGGTTGTCATGTAGCTGTCTGAGTACTCGGGCCCTGAGCTCCTCCCCAGGGATATACAGCACCCCCTTTCTTCAAAACCATCCTCCAACCCCCATCGAGATCCCTGAATTTCTGCTGAGCGAAATTGTCTTGTCGAGTACGTTCGAGCAGTTCTGACGTTTCCACCATGACTCCTCCACAAGTCCATTTCTCAGGGTTGGAACATGTGCCTGGCCACCGGAGGCCCATCGTCTTCTAGGTACTCTGGCTTTCTGGACAGCACATCTGTCCTCACATTTTGCTCCCCAGGAAAGTAATGGATCTTAAATTGGCGAAAAACTCCATTCACCTAATTTGCCTCTGGTTCAGGACTCCTGCCATGTGCCAATACTCAAGGTTCTAATGATCCATGCACACTTGGATTTGCTGCCTGGCCCCAATGAGGAAATGTCTCCACTGCTTCCGGTTTGGTGCCGGTCATGGCGGACGGGAGCTGAAGAGCTCCGGCTCTCCAAGGGGTTTTAGGGGTTACCGTGCCGCGCCGCGGGCCCCTTAAAGCCAGGGGAAGAGCGTCCCGTGGACCGTGGTCTTGTGGGCTCCAGACGTGCCGCCCCCGCTCTCGGTAGACCCTCGTAAGGGGGAAAATCGAGCGAGCGGGGCAACGGCACGGAGCTGAAGAGACGGCTGCCCCTGGAGAACAAAGCAGCGATCCCGTCAGATTCGAGCACCCAGCACTTCCTAACTAGAGACTGCAAAAGAAACTCTGTAAGTAGTAATACTTATTTACTGGACTTTGAAAATCAAAGGATTTTGGACTTACAGAGAGAATTTTAAAAGGAAGCCCGCTCTCTTTGAACTGCTTAATAGAGCAGGGCAACGGTAAAGGAGCTAAGCCGCGACTAGCGGAAAAAGTTTGCTAGTTCTGCCGAACTTTTTTAAAAGTTGTTTAAAAGTTATTTAAAGTGATTTGAAAGATTGGATATTAAGAATAATGACAAGAGAAGACACCGCTCCCCCTCAGGATTAGGATTCCGGGTCGGTAGCGGGCAGCGTTACTTTGTTGCCATTTATTTTGCAACTGTTTTCCAGAGGAGACATTTTAACTTCTTTGTAACCGGCTGCAGCCTGCAAGTGGAATTGGTGGTTACATTGCAAGGGAAAAACAAAGTACTGCCATGGACTGTGTTAAAAAGTTAACTGTTCTTGACTTTAGACGTGATTGAAACTTTTGAAATTAGTGACATTTAAGCCTATATTTTGGATGATTCGTTGGAATTGCTTGGGACTCCTGGCTCAGCAGTCTCTTCGTGCTCTGGAGTTAATTGCTGGCCACCTGGTGTTTACTTTTGGGACTGTTGGCTTTCTGCTGTGAATGTCTGAGACAATTACAACAACTGGGGTGACCTTGAGATACCAGCTGCAGAGTGCTCAAGAAATGCAGGATAGCACTAGAGCCAAAACACAAAGGAAAGCTTCTATATCTTTAACTACACAGGAACAAATGGCTACAGCTATTGAGAAATTAACTGCTAGTATTGTGGAAGTAACAGAAGGACTGAAAAAAGTGTCTGAGGAGGTGAAGCAAACGCAGATTTCAGTTAATACAACAGTAAACTCTGCAACAGATAAATTACAAGCTGAAATTAAGGACTCCACCCAAAGATTGGAGAGATCCATTGGAGCAATTGAGGAAAACGTCAGGAAAAACAGGGAAGAAATAAATAAGATTGGACAGGAGGTGACAGTGTTAAAGAAGGAAACAGAGGAATTTAAAGTAGTAAAGGAGAAAATAAAAACGGTGGAGGAGAAATTGGACAATATTGATTTGGAGAAAATAGAAAGAATTGGATTACAACAGAGGAACGTAGAAGAATCGCTTGCTTTTCTTCAACTCCGACAGAGAGAGGGAAACATTCGCCTAAGAGGACTCCCAGAATTGGAAGAGGATAGCCTAAAAGCTTTTATAGTAAGTCAATTCTCAACGTTTTGGAATTTGGAGGAGGAAGACGTCTCAGCACTCATAGTGAAGGCCTTCAGATTTGGACCTAGAGGATCCAGAGGAAAGAAAGGTACCAAGACAGTCAGTGATTGTTTGATTGTGTTAAACAACAGATACGACAGAGATTACTTTTTGGACCTACACTACAAGAATAACCTAGTGGTACAGCAGAGCAAAGTCATTTTGTACAAGGATATCCCCAGGTACTTCTTGGACAAAAGAGTATCGTACAACGATTTAACATCAGAGTTAAGAAGAAGGAATATCCCCTTCAGTTGGGAATTCCCAGAGGGCCTCGCTTTTACGTTCAAGGAAAAGAAGATAAGGATAAAATCCCGGCTGAGAAGCAAAAATTTTTTGGATAAACACCTGGAAGACTTTAAAGGCTCAGCACTAGATCCAGCTTTCTTGTATCGACCTTCAGGACTATTTCCACCGCCAGGGGTACCGGGACCGAGTGACCCAAAAGACCCTGAAGAAGATAAGAAAGCAGAGGCAACTGGAGGAGGAGATTAAAAAGAAGAAAAAAGGAAAATGGCTCTTAAACTGATGACTTGGAATGTCCTGGGGATTGAATCAGAGACCGAAGAGACGCAGAGTTTTTTATAGTTTGGAAAAAAAGAATCTGGATATAATATGTTCTACAGGGTACCCATGTAACTCGACGACATAGAAGAATTCTACAAAACAAAAAACTAGGCCAAGAATTTATATCATCGGATAAAGTCAAGAAGAGAGGAGTGATAATCTATGCCAAGGAAAAATACAGCCCTAGACAGTTATTTAAAGATGAAGAAGGGAGATACATTGCTATTGAAATTAAAGTACAAGGCGAAAAATCTTTGATCCTGGGACTTTATGCACCGAATGATGGGAAGTCAATTTTCTACAAGACGATACATGACTTGCTATTTGGACTATTTGGACTATAAAATAGTTTGCCTCGGAGATTTTAATGGGGCAGTTTCTACACTAATGGACAGATCGCAAAGAGCTAAATTAACAAACGATGGGAAACTCCCAAAGACTTTTTTTGAAATGGTGGAAAACTTGAATTTGGTGGATGCTTGGAGGTTAAGGAACCCCACTGAAACCGAGGCAACTTACTTTTCAGAACCTCAGGAGTCATGGTCGAGAATAGATTACATCTGGATTGCGAATGAATTGACACCCAAAATACAAAAAGCAGAAATTGGCCCAAAAACGTATTCGGATCATAATCCTGTACAATTGAACCTAAAAATAACTTCCAAGGACTCTTTTAGATGGAGAATGGATGACACTTTGATGAGAGATACCAAGCTGGTAGAAAGAGCGGTAAAAAAGATGAAAGAATATTTTCAAATCAATTTAAATTCTGAAGTGGAAAAGAGAATTGTTTGGGATGCAAGTAAAGCGGTGATGAGAGGGTTCCTCATAAGTGAAAAAGCAAAAAAGAAAAAACAACAAAATGCAGAAATGGAAAGACTTTTGAAATTGATCAAAGTAAAAGAAAAAGAACTAAGAGGACACCCTAAAAGCCAAAGAATTCAAAAAGAAATTAAATACTTGCAGTCCCAATATGCTAAAATTATGAATCAAGATATCGAATGGAAAATCAAAATGATGAAACAGAGAACTTTTGAATCTGCAAATAAATGTGGAAAACTATTGGCTTGGCAGTTAAAGAAAAGGCAGAAAGCAAATGTCATCAATAATCTGGTAGTAAATGAAAGAAACGTGGAGAGCCCAGAGGAAATTAGATGGTGTTTCCAAAAATTCTATAAACAATTGTACAAGGAGGATAAAATAGAAGAATCAGAGATTGACCGGTTTCTGGAAAAAAATGGATTGCAAAAAGTCCCAGAAGACAAGATAACCATGCTCAACCACCCGATATCTACTCAAGAGATAGATGAGGCAATTAACAATATGAAGATAGGGAAGGCCCCAGGACCAGATGGATTGACTGCAAAGTACTATAAGATTCTGAAAGATTGGCTGTCACAGCCTTTGAAAGAAGTTTCAATGAAATATTAGAAGGAGGTAGGGCACCAGAGACATGGAAGAGGCCTATATCACACTGATTCTAAAACCGGACTCAGACAAGGCTTTGATGAAAAATTACCGTCCAATCTCCCTTTTAAATGTGGATTATAAAATCTTTGCACATATCATGCTACAAGATTAAAAAGAGTGCTGAAGGATTATATTCATAAAGATCCAAGCAGGTTTTTTACCAGGAAGGCAAATAAATAATAATACAAGAATTATTGTGGATATTTAGAGAAACTGGAAAAAAACATAAATACGGATGCGGCACTAATGTTCATAGATGCTGAAAAAGCCTTTGATAATATATCTTGGACATTTATGAAGAAAAATTTGGAAAAGATGGCAGTTGGACAACGATTTTTGAATGGCATTAATGCCATCTATGCAGAACAAAAGCTAAAATTATAATAAACAGTGTGATATCGGAGGAAATCAGAAGTTGAGAAAGGAACACGACAAGGGTGCCCTATCTCCCCTTTGTTATTTATCACGGTCCTGGAGGTCCTCCTAAATATGATACGAATGGAGAAACAGATAAAAGGAATAAGGGTGGGGGAGAAGGAGTATAAATTACGCGCCTTTGCAGACGATTTGATGTTATCCCTACAAGATCCTGAAAGCAGTGTCCCCAAAGCTTTAGAATTAATTGAATCGTTTGGGCGTGTAGCCGGTTTCAAACTAAATAAACTGAAGACCAAAGTATTGGCGAAAAATATGGCTACAGAGCAGATACAGAAATTACAGGACTGCACTGGCCTCAATTTTGTTAAGAAAGTAAAATATCTAGGTATCAACCTCACTGCAAAAAATCTGAACCTGTATAAGGACAATTATGAGAAAGTGTGGACAGAGATAAAGAGAGACTTGGAGATATGGACAAGACTGAAACTTTCATTGATGGGCAGAATTGCTGCCGTCAAAATGAATGTTCTACCAAGGATGCTGTTTCTATTCCAAGCCATTCCAATTTTAGATAAATTGGATTGTTTTAAGATATGGCAAAGGGACTTGTCAAAATTCATTTGGCAGGGGAAAAAGCCAAGAATTAAATTTAAGATTTTAACAGACTCTAAAGAGAGAGGAGGCTTTGCCCTGCCAGATTTAAAGATCTACTTTGAAGCCGCGGCCTTTTGCTGGTTGAAAGATTGGTTTAAATTAGAAAATGTTGACGTGTTGGACTTGGAAGGCTTTGACAATATGTTTGGATGGCATGCTTATCTTTGGTATGACAAGGTAAAAATCCACAAAACATTTAAGAATCATATAGTGAGAAAAGCCCTGTATCAGGTTTGGACGAGATATAAAGACTTGTTAGAGAGAAAGACGCCTAGATGGATCTCACCTGTGGAGGCCAAGGCTTATAAGAGACCTAATATGCCTGCAAGATGGTTAAGATACGCAGATATATTGCAGCGAGAAGGCGACTTGTTTAAGATGAAAAGTTATGATCTAGTGAAAAATGAGGTCGCCGACTGGCTGCAATATCATCAAATTTATGAGATTTTCAAAATAGACAAAAAGATTGGTTTTCAAACGGAAAAATCAAAGCTGGAAACGGAGCTAATAGAACCGAACTCTAAAAACCTTTCCAGGATGTATAATTTGCTGCTAGAGTGGCATACAAAAGATGAACTGGTTAAATCGGCAATGATAGATTGGGCGAAAGATGTGGGGTATAATATTATGATGGTTGACTGGGAGAAGCTATGGAAGGAAGGTATGAAATTTACGGCCTGTAATAGTTTAAGAGAAAATATCATGAAAATGATTTACAGATGGTATCTGACACCAGTTAAGATAGCTAAGATGAATCCTACAATGAGTAATGTGTGTTGGAAATGCAAATCTGCAGAAGGTACCTTTCATCATATGTGGTGGTCGTGTCCAGGGGTAAGGGCTTTCTGGGATAAGATTTATAATGAACTCAAGAAGGTAATGAAAATTACCTTTTGTAAGAAACCAGAGGCCTTCCTCCTGAGCATGACCTATGACGAGATACCCAGTCAGGACAGAGTGTTTTTTATGTATGCCACAACAGCCGCTAGAATCTTACTTGCAAGAAACTGGAAAGGTGAAGAGATCCCGACAGTGGAAGAATGGCAGATGAAGCTAATGGACTTTATGGAACTCGCCGAACTGACCGCGAGAATCCGAGACCAGAGGGAGGAGAAGGTGTCGCAGGAGTGGAAGAAATTTAAAGACTATTTAGTTAATTGTGTAAAATTGAATATTTGAGCAGAATTAGCCAATAGAATCGGCTTTAGCTAGTTAATGTTAGATAAAATTGTTTATAAGATGTTTTATTGTAAATGATCTAATTGTTTAAGAATATCTTAGGATAGCTGATTTAAGTGATGAATTATATTTGATTAAGTAAATCTAAAAGATTATCAAGAGATATGGTTAATGTTTAAGGAAAAGGATATAAAGTTACCTAAAATATATATGGATTTTGAATGCAGTGGAGGGAGCGGGGGAAGTCCTGTCTTGTGTAGAGAAGATAGAAACTAGAATGGTATAAAGATAAGTGTTTGTTCAGGTATGTATATGTTTTCTTTCTTATGTTTATTGTGATTGTTGTTGGATTTGTTTATGCTTTATTGTGTTTTTGTATTGTGTATTTGTATATGTGTTTTCTTTGTTCTTTATACGGAAAATAATAAAATACTATTTTTTTAAAAAAAGAAATGCATCCACTGCTTGAAGGCCGCATAGATAGTGAGAAGTTCCTTGTCCCAGGTGGTGTAGTTCTGCTCAGAATTGTTGAGCTTTCTGGAATAAAAGGCGCAAGGCCTCCAGTCCTTTCGATCATCTTGCTGGAGGAGCACCACTCCCAGAGCTCTGTCGGAGGCGTACGTTTCCACTCGCAGGGGTTTGGCTGGATCCACATGCAGCAGCTGTTCCTCTGACGCAAAAACCTTCTTTAGCTGTTCAAAGGCCCGCTGTGCTGCTGGCGTCCATGCGAACTTCTTCTTTGCACTCAGGCAATCAGTGATAGGCGTGGTCAGGTCTGCAAAATTCTGAATGAAATTTCCTGGTAGAAGTTACTGAAACCCAGGAACCTTAGACCATCCTTCTTGGTTTGGGGGCTTTTCCAATCCAACACTGCTGTCACCTTGTCTCTGTCCATGGCCAGCCCTCTGTCGGACAACCGGTACCCCAGGAATTCCAACTGCTTCACATGGAACTGGCATTTCTCCAACTTGGCATACAGCTGGTGCTCCTTCAGCCTTGCCAGCACCTCTCTGACATGCTGCATGTGTTGTTGCTCGTTGTCCGAGTATATCAGAATGTCATCCAGGAAACAGACACGGTTCTTGTACAGCAAGGAACCTAACAGGTGATGCATGAAGGCCTGGAAACATGGGGAACTGGCTTGTAAACCAAAAGGCATAACAAGGTATTCAAAGGCCCCCAGGGGCGTGAACATGGTCGTCTTCCATTCGTCCCCCTCGCGTACCCGGATGAGGTTGTAAGCCCCCCAAAGATCCAACTTGGTGAAGATCTTGCCCTTCCTCACACTTGCCAGCAAGTCATCGATGCGAGGCATGGGATAAGTGATGGGTTCCGTCAAGGAGTTCAAGATTCTGAAGTCAACTACCAACCTACGTTGTTTGGACTGTTTCTTGTCCACGAAGAAGACTGGACTTCCCCCAACCACCTTGGATTCGTGACTGAAGCCCCTTTTCAGATTCTTGTCAGTGAATTCCTTCAGTTCCTGAATCTCCTAATCCGACATGGAGTATAGTTTGCCTGCAGGCAGCCTGGCACCTGGTATCAGGTTAATTTGACAGTCATATGGTTGGTGGGGTGGTGGCTTGTTCACTTCACGCTCACTGAAGACTTCCCGGAACTCCTCGTACTGGGGGGGGGGGGTATTCCCCTGCCCGTTTCGAGTCTCACCGTCGCAGCCGTGGCGCGGTGGCATCTGCTGTCGTTTCCACCCAAACAGCTTTCCATGCAGTACGCCGAGCCGAAGGTGAGCGACCGTTGGTGCCAAGACACCACCGGGTCATGAAGGTTGAGCCAGCTCATACCTAGAATGATGGGCGGTTCCGCCAGAGTGGTGACATTGAACACAATAGTCTCCAAATGCCTGGACACCCACATCCCCATTGGGGGAGTCTGGTGGGTGATCCCCCCCCCAAGAGCTCCCTGCCATCAATGGTGGTGACTTGCAAGGGAAAGTCCATGGGGAGTGGGCACGATTTGGCAGATTGCACAGGAAACACTTCTTGGCCATTTTCCAGCCCTTTCCCTCCGTTTTTTTTTCTGAACCGCAGCATTTGAAAACTCCTGCGCACGGGCAGTCCTGATCTCCATCGGCTCCGGAGGTGGCAAGCTGGGCGTACTGCCAAAGGTCCCTTCAGGAATGTGGTTACCATGGGAACACTCCCCTTTGCCTTACCGCCTTTCCCAAAAACGTTCTTCCTGTCGGACGCCTATCACCAGCGCCAATTTGGTGAGCTCATCCATGCTGTTCGGTTTGGGAGATCTCAAAAGTTCGTCTTTCACGCTCAGATTCAGACCTTGCATAAACAACACTTGCATTGGCTCCGAGGACAAGTCCCATCTGAGCCGGTGAACCAGCATCGTGAATCTCGACCAATAAGAACGCACCGTCAGTCCCCCCTGCCTGAGCGTGAGCAGCTCCTGCCGTGCCACATTGGACTGCACTTGACTCATAAACATCTCATCCATGGCTGCATTGAAAGCATTCAAATCTTTGAGCGCGGGATTGTTCCCTGCTATGAGCGGCCGCACCCACTCCCTGGCTCCGCCCTCCAAGTGAGATACCACAAATGCCACCTGCTCCTCATCATTAGCAAACTCTTTCTTTTGCAGCTCCTGGGCATAATTAATCTCAGTTGAAGCCAAATATTCCTGGGGATTCCCACTGAATTTGCTCACCAAAGCCAGGCACTTTCCTCCCGATGGGAATGGCTCTGTCCTCCCCACGCCTCCTGCTCTCTTCCAGCCTGACCGCCACCTCCCTGACGTGCCCCTTCAACTGGGCATTCCACTGCCGCAGCTCTGCTAGCTCCCTCCGAAAGCCATCCCCTTCGCCACCTCCTGTGGCCCCCCTTTCAGCTTCTTCCACAATCTGAAGCTCTCTTAGGACTGTTTCCTTAGTCATAGCGGCTTTTTATGGCTACTCCTCGTGAGCAATGCCAATGACTCCCGGATTGCTGTCAGATCTGCGTTGCGGTTGCTCACGAGTAACCAGGCACGAGTCTCAACTGTCTTTTAACAGTTTAATGGTGCAGACTATTTACAGTGCAGAGAACATGAAAACATGACCGTCCTAGTCACTTGCAGAATCCGGGAGTGACGGTTTCCGGCTGTGACCCCAACATAAGAATTTCAGCACCCCAAAGCACCGCCTCCCCTGGTCTCCTTTTGACCCCTCTGCGCAACTGGGGTGACGGAAGTGGCATGCTCCCCTCAGAGCAAAACTCATGAGGCGTGCTGGGGCTCTCAGCAGCATCTCCAAGCTCTTGCCTCGCCTGGCTGTTTCCAGCTTGCCCCTCCCCGCTGGAGGAGGTGCCGCTTTTCCCACTTGAAGAGGTTTCACTACTGAGGAGGTGTCGGGGCTCTCGGTACATCGACAAGACCTCCCGCCCTGCTGAGGGCAGTTCCCTGGCACTATTGTTGCCTTTCCTGCTAATATCATAGCTTTAAAGTTTTATAGCCGTGTTTCCAAATATACCCATTGTCATGAAATCAAAGTTTATTGAAAGCTTCACTTTAAAAATTTCATTAATAACCTTTAGGATTTTATTCCAGAATTCTCTTACCTCTCGACATTCCCAAAACATATGGGAGAACCACCCCTTAGCTTGTTTACAATGCCAGCAGTTAGGATTCAGTCCTGCTACCATATTAGCTAGCTGGTCCGGAGTTCTATACCAATTAGAAAGAATTTTAATTCCACTTCTCTATGTTTGTTTACTTTAATCTCATCTATTCCTTTCATTATCCTTTCGACCTTTGATTCGCTAACTTGTTCTTCCTTACTCCACATCTTTTGAATAAGTTGGATTGTCTGTTTCTTATTTTTAATCATTCTCTTGTAGATTTTACCTATCATTCCTTGTTTAGTTTTTTCCCATTTGTTTGTATAATTCCTCTGTTGACTCTTCTGAACTCATATTTCCTATCTCTTGGAATGTAGAATTTTTGTTGTATAGTCCTCCAATTTTTAACCAATATTGGTTACCTATGTTCTCTATTACTTCCTGCAATGACTTTAAGGACTCTCCTCTATACATATCTCTTGTGGTATTTGGGTCGTAAAACCTTTGACCCAAGTAGTGCTGCAGCTCGGAGCTGTAATCAATCAGCTTTACGATCCTCTCCGACATCTAATGGCCGTCCAGTCACACTTCAAAAGCTGTCTTCAGTAGCATAGTTAGCACAGGGTACGATGGCTTTTTAGGTCTGCTTCTTTAGTGGCATCTTAAAATAATTCAACTGGACACCAGTGCTACTAATCTAACAGAGCTTTATTGTAGTAGCACACACCAAACGTCCTACAGACTCGAGCTGCATGTCTGCAGCATTCTCACTCATACATCAGAAAGCAACAGCACAGAAAAAAAACAGCATTCAGGGGAAAGCAAAACCAAACCTCCCCTTTTTCCAGACAAAGGAAAATGCCCGTATAACTGTGGGCGAGGCACCCAGAATCAGAATGCTTCCTGAACAGCTAACTCTATGATGACCAGAAAACCTGACAATATCTTTAACTATATGATATCCCTTAGCGTTAAGAATTTTCCACCATTTGGGATCATCTGTTGCTTCATAAATGCTTTCTAGGGGTGTGCATAAAGAAATCCTTTGTAACCATAGAGGTTGCCATCTCCTCCATATGCTTAATGCCAATTTCCTGGGGTCTATTGCAGATTTCAAATCTTTGATTACATTATTTGTAAAAATTCCAAATCTTCCTGCGCCATTATTGGCCTCATCCTCAAATTTGATCCACTTTTGTTTGTTTTCAACTGCAATTTCTAATAAAAAAAAATTTACTTGAACAGCTTCGTAATAATTATAAATGTTTAGGGAGGCCCCACCCTAATTCTGATTTGTGGTTGTACACAAATCTCTTTTGCATCCTTGATTTTTTACTTCCAAATATCCATTGTCTTATCTCATGATTCCATTTGCTGTTTTCTCATCTCTAGTGGGATAACTTAGGGACCCAGAACATTTAGTAACCTTGACTCTAGCTATAATGCTTAGAGTTTTGTTTCTCCATCTTTTCATTTCCTTTAATATTTTATTCCATACCTTCTTATAATTGAATTCTTCAGTCTTGTTTTTTCCCCTTCTTTTTTATTATTTTTTATTGTACGAGAATTTTTACATTCATTGTATAATCTCTGTCAAGTATTGAATTTCCCGTACATTTTTTCCCTTTTTCCCTTCCCACCCCCCTCCCGCACCCATGGTCCATTGCAAGGGTTCAAACAGTAGACCTCAGCCACGGGCACAGAGTCATTAATTTCCACCGAATGTCATTTTTTCCGGTTGTTATTATCCATTGAAAATAGAGCTTCCATCTGGTCTTGATCATCGTAGCCTTGACCTTCCATGATGTTTCCTGTGTCGTGACTGCAACGATATCCGATTGGATAAAATCAAAAAGATAATTAGACCAGACCTCTTCTGTCCATTTTTTTCTATCCTTCCACCCCAGCGCTATTGTTGCCTTTCCTGCTAGAATCATGGCTTTGAATGTAAACTGGTCCCCTTTCTCTATGGCTATATTTCCTAGTAATCCCATTGTCATAAGGTTAAAGTCTATAGATAACTTCACTTTAAAAACCTCATTAATGATCTTAAGAATTTTATTCCAGAATCTCCTTGCCTCTGGGCAAACCCAGTACATATGGGAAAACCAGCCCCTGGCCTGGAATTCTTCAGTCTTGTTAATATTTCTGCAGAGTTCGATGCCCAGGTATTTTATTCTTTTAGAACCCAGGTCCATACCTGTTATGCTATTAATTGCTTTTTTTTTGCTAATTCACATTAAAATACATTATTTCTGATTTAGTTATATTTACCCCTAATCCGGAATATTCCTTGAAGTCTTCTAATATTATCTTTATTTCTTTTATCCCCTCCTTAGGATTTGTTATAATTACAATAATGTCATCTGCAAACTAATTAATTTTCATCTCCTCTTTCCCAATGTTATAGCCCTCTGTCCTTCCACAGTTCCTTATCCTTTCCGCTAGTTGTTCTATAGCCATTATAAATAGGAACGGCGAAAGAGGACACCTCTGCTGAACGCCTCTGCATATTGGGAAAGGTTGGGAGTGTTCACCATTAACCCTCACCACTGCTGTTCCTTCCTTATATAGTTCTTGTATCGCAAGCGGATAGACCTCTCCTATTCCGTATTTAGTCATTATTTCCCATAAGAATTCCTTTGAGAGTGTATCAAATGCTTTAAAGACGTCTAATTTCAGTAACCCGAACTTTTTTAATTGTCCATGATATAATAGATTGAAAATATTTCTAATTGGGTGAGTAATATTCCTACCCTTAACAAATCCATATTGATCTTTTATTATTTGGGGGATGGCATTTTTTAGCCTGTTTGCCATAATTTTGGCAAAGATTTTATAATCTTGGTTTAATAGGCTTATGGGTCTATATGAGCCTACTTCTTTAGGGTCTTAGTTTGGTTTTAGGATTACTGTTATTTCTGCCTTTCTCCATGATTCTGGGGCCTTTTTCCCCTTCTAGTATACTGTCAAAAGTAGTTGTAGTTCCAGGGCCGAAATTTCTACCATTTCTTTATAAAATTCGGCCGTAAAACCATATAGTCCTGGAGATTTCCCTGTTTTTTCAATTACTTAACTGTGTCCATTATTTCTTTTATTGTAAATTTTGCTGTCTAGTTTACTTTTCTCAGACTTTTCCAGTTTTAGGTTTATGTTCTCCTGAAAGTTGTTAGCCTCCCTTTTTTAATAAATTTTTGTAAAAACTTGCAAAGGCCTCTTTTATTTCCTTTGGATCTTGCGATTTTGAATACATTTGTTTTTATACTTTTAACTCTTTGTTTCTCTTTCCTTATTTTCAGATAATTTGCAAGTCTTTTGCTGATTTTATATTGTTCCTCTGAAAATCATTTCTGATCATTACTTCCTTCTTCCACAGTAAAGTCAGATCTAATTGTTTTTTAATCTTCCTGATTTGATTTTGAGTTTTGGAGCAGTATCTAATCGTTTGTTCTGTAATATTTCCAATTCCTGGATTTTTAATTGTCTTTTAGAGTACCATTCTTTTTTATTGATTTTTCTTTCATTATACAGTGCCCCCTAAAGACACATTTTGCTGCATTCAAGAGGATATCTGGAGTAACTGAACCTTTATTTTGAAAAAATAACCTGATCCGATTTCCCATATACTCTCTGTCTTGAACTTTAGCCATTATTAGATTATTATATCTCCAGGGTCTCTTGTCCTTGCTCAGTCTTAGTTCTAACTCAATACTTAAAGGGGCATGATCCGAAATTAATATTGGGTGTGTTGTAATTCCCTTGACTATCCAATTACTAGCCTTTTCCCAAAAGAAAGAAGTCTATACAGGATGCTGTTTTATGTCTACTAGAGATATGGGTAGATTTGGGTTTTTAACCTAGGATGTCATGTGCTTCTTGCAATCCCCATTTACTCAATATAATTGTTTTATTTTTTGTGATATCCATATTCAAATCACCTGCTATATAATTTCGCCCTCTGCCAACTGGTAAATTTTTTAAGTACTTTATTTAGGAATTTATTCTGTCCTTTGTTTGGAGCATAAATATTCACTATTGTTAGCACTTTACTTTCCAGTTTACCTTTGAGCAACATTAATCTACCTTCCTTGTCTAACACCATTTCTGTCATCTTATTGTTTATTCTCCTATTTACCAGGACTGCCAGCACTGAGTTTAGTTTGCTGTTGTAGGAGTTAGAGTGGAATCAGGAGGCCTTAATGGCAATTTAGCATACGGGACTGAGTGAAACCCTGCTGGATGAGTTGGCAAGAATGCCCCCCACTCCCCAATTCTCTGGAGGTGTTGATGCAAGCGACCCTGAGAATCGACCAGCGGTTGCAGGAAAGAAATGAGAAGATACCTCTTATCAGGCTGCGAGCAAGGCTGTTTGACATTCCAATCATTCTGGAAAGAAGGCCTGGGGGCACAATGAGGTATGAGCCGGTAGAAGAAGCTATGCAATGCAGAGGGGAGCCATCGTGTGTCTCAAGAGGAAAAAGACAGGAGAAGGAGGGAGAGACTTTGTTTCTATTGTGGGAAGCCGAATCACCTTGCCAGGCATTGCCCAGCCCAAACTCCTGTGAACTCTCTTTCTGGAGTAAGTGTTGAAGGGGGCCAAGCCTAGCGAGGCGACAGATGGGAAACACCCGCCCCCAGTCCCTGTGAGGACCCCAGGACTGGGAAAGGGGCAAGTTGCAGGGCCTCCACCACCAGCAGCTATTCCCGGTTTCACAGTGCTTGCAGTGCTACAGTTACCAGATGGGTGAAGGATTCAGTTGCGAGTCCTCATAGACTCAGGTGCCTCAGCAGATTTCGTGGATGTAGAATTTGCTAAGGAACATGGCATACCCATGCAGAAACTGTCAACCCCTTTGGAAGTACAGACCATAGATGCAAGACCCCTGGTGTTTGGGGTTCTTTCTCACACTACTGTGCCTTTGACCCTGGAGCTACCAGCTCATCGAGACCAATCTACCTTCCACTTGGCAAAGTTGCCCACGTATCCACTAGTCTTGGGGATGACCAGGTTATCCTGACATGTTCTTGTCATTGCTTGGGGGCAGAGATCCCTAGTGTTTGCTTTGGCGTATTGTCACTTCCACTGTCTGGGTGACAGGCAATCGGCAGCAGCGGTGTTGGGAACAGGAGTGCAGGGTTCTCTGACTGGCGAGGAGAGCCAGCTGCCCCCAGAATACCATTTCTTCAGAGACGTCTTCTGTGAGAAGGAAGCAAACAAGTTGCTGCCCCATAGGCTTTATGACTGTAAAATAGACCTCCTGTCAGGTGTGCAATTGCTCACAAGTCACCTCTGTTCAATGTCAGAAGTAGAGCTGGTGACTTTGAGGGAGTTTCTTGAGAAGAGCCTGGCAAGAGGTTTCATCAGACCTTCCAAGGCATCAGGTGGCATCCCTGTTTTTTCATGAAGAAGAAGGATACAGCAGAGTTGAGGCTGTTATTAAACCGCTTCTTAAAAAAACATCCTTGGACCTGGCCAATATGGCCAACTATCGGCCTGTCCCAAACCTTCCATTCTATATATATATAGATAGTTAGATAGATAGATAGATATAGTGAGGTTTGGAGCTTACAAGGTTAATAAGCTCAAGAAGTGCATACCACCCACAGGGATGACATGTAACCACAGGGATGACTGCTGTAACCGGAAGCCTGTGTGAAACACTTTTGTTTTTCTGCCTGTACATTCTGTCTTTTGGTTCTGACCGGAGACCGGAAAAGATGTGTTCCGTCTCTCCAGGAATGTTCTATGATTTATGCATGTAAATAAAGCTTCTAGATTAGGAACAAGCTTGAATCTGTGGACTTTATATTGCTGGCAAGCCACACAAGGCACACACCGAAGCTGCGCAAAGAAGAAAACCTGTTCTGCTGGTTTAACTGCTGAATGCTGCTGATAAACAGAGAAGCACAACGGAAGCGCTGCTGGATGCCATTGTTTTGCTGCAATGTTTTGAGGCTTTCCCAGCTCAAAATGCCAGCAGGTTATGGACTCCTTATGCTTTCCTGGTTCTGAGGAGTTTCAGAAGAGCCAGGAGGTGTGTGCCAAGGCTGAGAGAGCTACCCTGGACTGGGACTGTGTTGCAGCATCCAGGGGCTGTTGATGTGCCGGAGGAGGCAGCCAGCAGTCTGCTACATGGCTTGGCTGTTTGCAAACAGTAGCCAGAGCTAAAAGGCAGCAAAGCCCAGAGTGAGGCCCTGCAGAAGGCAGTGGTACATCTCTGGTGAAACTCCCCATCTTCTGAGCCAGGTGGAAAGCTACAGAATAGTGAGTAAGCTATCCCGGGGGAAGATGGAGATGGAGGGAGTCCCCTTCCAACAGCTCAATGGCGCCAACTAACGAGAGTGGGCCATGAGAATGGAATTGTTGCTACAGGAGAAAGGCTTGTGGGCCTGCGTACAAGCACCACCACCCTCACTGCTTCCTGGCACAGATCCAGAAGCACGGGAGGTCACAGTTGCAGCTTGGCGCAGAGATGAGAAGACCAGAGGGCTGTTTGCTCTGAGCGTTGATGCTTCCCAATACCACCACATTGCTGGTTTGGCCAGCGCCTGTGAGATGTGGGAAGTTCTAGCCCAGGTCCATGGGGCTGAAGAGGCTTTGGAAGACCTGTCCCCAGATTCGCTCAATGTCCTGTCGGGTCGTTTGGCTGTTGTAGAGCAATGACAGGGAAAGCAGGGGGGCCAGGCGGCCACGGGCTGTGCTCCTATGAGTGGGAGGGCTTCTTCCAAGCCTGACAACACCGTGAAGGCCTATGCTGCAAAGCATTGTTTTGGATGTGCTTCTCCTGACCATCTGTTGTGCCAGTGCCTGGCTAGATAGTCCCAAGGTCGTTTCTCAGATCATGTGCGGAGCTAAGCGTGGGAATCGTGAGAGCTCCAGAGGCCAGAAGGGAGATAGTGCTGCCATGGCAATGGTGGATAAGGCCAACACCAGTAAGCTGAGATGGGTGATTGACAGTGTGGCGTGCCACCCGGTGGACATGTGAGGAACTGCAGGTCTATTTCCACAGAGCAGTTTGTGGAACTGGCTGATGAACACAGGACAAGGCTTGACTCTGTTGGGATGGTCTGTGCCAGTTTTCTGGTGACATAACTGCAAGCTTTTGTGCTTCTTGGCATGGATTTGTGTTTGTTCTCTGTGTCAACACTTCTGTCTGATGGTTTTAAAGTCTGTTTTGAGACTAACAGCTTTCAATTTCCAGGGGCAGGACGTTGCTTATACGAGTGGAACGCAGTGAAGACAGGGTGTTTGGTGTTGAAACACCTCACACAGGTACAGGTGAAAGTAGCACTGATGCTGTACAGGCTCAGTGCACCACTGTGCCCACGCACCACATATGCGCACATCTGTGGCACAAGAGGCTGGCACATTGCCACTGGGTCAGTGTGCAGAAGCAGCCTGAGTTTTCTGAAGGGTGCAAATTAAGGGCATGTGACAACTTTCTTGATTGCAGGGAGTGGAAGGTCAAAGAGAAGACGTCCAGCTACCCCAGGTCCGAAAGGGTTACCACTTGACCCTTTGCCCTGATCCATGTGGACATCTCTGAGCGGATGCCAGAGGCCAGCCTGGGGGGAGAGTATCATTCTTTGTGTTTGTTTGATGCTTTTTCTCACCACGGGTGGATTATGTTGCTCAAGGAGTCGAGTGAGGCAGCATCGCTGATTGAAGGGTGGGTTTCAGAGGGGGAACAGCAGTTCTCTACAATAGTAGGCTGTTTCCAAATCGACAGAGGTGAGGAGTTCCTTGGGTCCTCGCTGCAAGCTTTCTTCCATGAGAGGGGGATTAAGCACAGAGTGACTAACCCACTTTCTCCACAGGTATGCAGTCTTGAAAAGTGTCAGAATATGACACTCCAGGCAGCCACTGAGGCCATGCTTTCGGATGCAGGTCTATCCCAAAGGTTCTGGGGGGAGGCATGACAAACTGCCAGCTTTGTTCATAACAGGATTTATTGTTCTGATGTAGGGAACACACCCTATTTTCTGTTGCATGGCAAGAACCCGAAGGTACACTTCTTTTGCGTTTTTGGTTCTCAAGCGATGGTTTCTGTATCATGCGCCAAGCACAAGGAAGGTGGTCCCAAGGTGCAAAAAATGATCTTCTGTGGGTACGAACCCAGCTTGAAAGGCTGGAGGTTTGCTTACCGAGATGGAGTTCAAACCCGGATTCTACTCAGCAGTAGTGCTGAATTCTGTGAGCAGAATGGATGGAAACGCATCCCTGGAAATCCTGATGTTCTTTCAGATGTTCTAGATGGTCCTGACAATGCTGGACAGGCAGGTGCGCCACCTACTGGTGCTGGTGGTCCAGGTGGACCAGCCCCAGGTGGGGGTATTGCTGTGGCTTTAGCACCTGCTGATGGCTCGGGCCAAGTTCCCAGCCATGACCAGGGCGCAGCGCAGCTAGGGGCAGCTCCGAAGCAAGAGCCTAGGAGTGCACCCACAACTCCAGTGTCTAGGACTGGGAGGCAGGCCAGGCGTAACAGGTCTTCTCCGGGGGAGCCTGACCCAGGTCTCGTCCCAGAGCAAGAGGGGGGTTATTCATTGGTGAAGCAGGAGCCCAGCAGTGTGCCAATGTCACCCTTAGGTAGTTCAGCTGGGGTGCAAAGGCGCAGCAAGTCAGTAGGTGAGGTGCCTGACGTCAAGGACGTACAGACAGAATCCAGTGCGACTGGAGCAGAGGGGGAACCTGAGGTGGTATCATAGTGGCCTGCACGAACCACTAAAGGGATTCTGCCTGAAAGGTTCACAGCCAATAGCATGAGTGCTTGTCTGGCTCAGTGTGAACCAGAGAGCCTTGAGGAGGTTCAACAGTTGCCTCAAGGGGAAGCCCAGAAAAACCAATCATGCTAGAAAAATGGGAAAATCTATGGAGGAGGGATAGCCAGCTAACACCGAATTATGACATCAAAGAAAACATACTAAAGATGCGATATAGGTGGCATCTGACGCCAGTTAAGCTGGCCAAAATGTATAAAGGTATAAATAATCAGTGTTGGCATTGTAAAAAAGAAATAGGCATGTATATGCATATGTGGTGGTACTGTAATGAAATCAAAATGTTTTGGGGGATGATATACAAAGAATTAAAGAAAATCATTAAATACTCCTTTAAGAAAAATATTGAAACATTCCTTTTAGGAATGCTGGGCAAGGATATCCAGGCAAAAGATAGAACCATAATCATGTATGCAACAGTTTCAGCCAAACTCCTAATAGCGAGAAACTGGAAATCAGAAAGAGTACCAAATAAAGAGGATTGGCAACTAAAAATGATGACGTATTATAATTTAGCATCAAAATATGAGGAATTAAAAGGGATAAAGGAAAAGGAGAGAGAAAATAACTGGAAGTCATTTAAGGATTATATCAAATTACATATTGAAAAGGCTGATCTCTTGGCAGAGTTGTAAAGGCTCAAGTAAATGGGGGAAGAAGAAATAAAAGTAGATATAAGGGCATGCATATAGAACAAGGAGCAAATACAAATGTTGTGTTGTACGGGGAGGTTGAGAAGCAACCGAGGGGGGGGGGAGAGAAATCTCCCAGGGAGGGGGGGGAGTGAGTGTAAAAAGGATGTGAGATGTATGTTTTTGTCTTTGTCTATGTAATTTTTGGTATTTTTTTTCTATTTTTGACTCTGTAAGACTAAAAATAAAATAAAAGGTTTTTAATTTAAAAAATAAAAATAAATTAGAGGAGGTCCCAATAAGCTTGCCAAAAAAGGGGGGGGGGGCCCAGAAATGGCATGATGCCATGGGAGAGCAGGTGAGCTCAATGAGGTATTTGGTTGTGTACACGTCCACGACGCTGCCAGAAGATTTACAGGCAATGTGCAGTCGTTGGGTGTACAGACTCAAGACGACAGCAACTGGAGAGTTGCAGTACAAGGCTAGGTTAGTAGCCACAGGTTTCACTCAGGGGAAGGGGGTCCATTGCTCCGAGGTAATGGACGCACCCACTCCCAGAAGCGAAACTACGTGCATCCTTTTAGCGGTTGTGGCTCAAAGAGGTTTTGAGGTAAACCACTTTGGTTTGGATGCCTATTTGGATTCCGACCTTTGGTTTGGATGGGACGACCTGGAGAGAGAGTTGTAAATGGTACCTCCGCCAGGGTTCAAGGGCAACAGGCCAAATCAGGTGTGGAAGTTGCACAAGGCAATCTATGGCCTGAATGAGTCAGCCAGGGATTTGACCACGTGTTTGAATGATGCTTTGAAAGAGCTAAGTTTCAGTCAGAGTTATGCAGATAGCTGCCTGTTTCTGGCAGGAGAAGGCCAAGAGCAGGAGCTAGTTCTTCTGTCTGGTGGGGACATCCTTTACCTGGCAAAGACCAGGGAACAGGTGCAACAGTTTGCAGAGGAGCTTGGCCAGTATTTCAAGCTCAAGAACATAGGCCGTGTTGGTGTTTACCTAGGTGTTCAGGTAGACAGAGCCGAAGACGGTAGTGTCTTGCTCAGTCAGACAGGTGAGATAATGCAGTTGTTGAAGTAGTTCAGGATGTCTGAGTGTGCTAATGTCAGAACACCCATGGAGACTTGTTTCGTTAAGGACAGTCAGACCGGGGAACGCTCTGAGTTCCAGAGCTCCGAGGTGTTCGTCAGCTATAGGGAGGCTGTTGTGTCTTTCCCAGTGGAGCAGACCTGACATAGTGGTTGCTGTGAATCTGCTCAGCAGGGAGGCTACAAAGCCCAGTGTGCATGCCTGGAATGGCATCCAGAGAGTGCTGAGGTATTTGCAGAAGACAAAGGAGTTTTGCCTGAGGTTGTTGGCCACCGGTGAGCCCCAGCTCACATGCTGGTGCGACAGCAGTTGGGCAAATTCCGAGGACAGGAAATCTGTGTCCTGGAATGGTTGTGAAGTTTGGAGGAGCTCTAGTCGGGTGGACGTCCTGGAGTGCTGAGGTATTTGCAGTTTTGCCTGAGGTTGCCTCATTGCTCATTCCTCTGCAGAAGCCAAGTGGTTGTGAAGTTTGGAGGAGCTCTAGTCGGGTGGACGTCCTGGAACCAGAGCCTCATTGCTCATTCCTCTGCAGAAGCCAAGTACAATGTGTTGTCAGTGCTTTATAGGGAACTGGGGTAGTATAGGTGTTTGGTCCAAGAGATCTGTGGTGAGTGTTGCCAACCCATCACAGTATGGGAGGGCACCCAACCCTGTTTGAAATTGGCAAAGTCTGGACTGTTCGAAGCCAGAACCAAACACCTGGACGTGTGTCAAGGTTTTCAAACCGGCTTCGTGAAGCTGAGGTACTCTCGTAGTCAGGTGAACCTGGCGGTTGGGTTCACGAAACCACTGAGCTTCCAACATCATAGGGAGTTCTGTGAGAGCATTGTGTGGGGTAAGTGATATGCTTACGCTACCCCTGTGGTGCGGCACCTTAGGCACCTTCCATGTTTCCGTCTCATTGGTATTGCCTGAAGTTGTGCTTTTAATATCTCCCTTTTAACAAACTCCCAACCATCATGAGCTCCCTTCCCTTTGAGTATTACTGTCCATGGGATCTCACCCAGCGTTTCCCTAAGTTTTCTGAAGTCGGCTTTCTTAAAGCTAGAATTTGAGTCTTAGTATGCTTGGTTGCTCCTTTCCGCTGTATAATAAACTCCAGAAGAGCATGATCACTCCCACCTAATGATCCTGCCACTTCTACCCCACTAACCAGGTCATCACTATTGGTTAGGACCAGATCTAAAATGGCTGATCCTCTTGTTGCTTCTCCCACTTTCTGGACAATGAAATTGTCTGCAAGGCCAGTGAGGAATCTGTTCGACCTTATGCTCTTGGCTGAGTTTGACATCCAACAAATATCAGGATAGTTGAAATCCCCCATTACTACTATCTCACTTCCTTTTGAATGCTTGGTCATCTGTTCCAGGAAAGCATCATCTGTGTCCTCAGTTTGGCTTGGGGATCTGTAGTAAACTCCCACAATGAGATCACTGTTATTTTTCTCTCCCTTAATTTTGACCCAGATACTCTCAGTTTGGCTTTGAAGTTTTAAATCCTGGATCTCTTCACAGGTATACACATCCCTGACATATAATGCCACTCCTCCTCCTTTCCTGTTTGGTCTATTTCTCTGAAATAGATTGTATCCCTCTATTACTACAAGGGCAGATCCTGAAGTTGAGGCTCCAGTACTTTGTCCACCTCACGAGAAGAGAAGACTCCCTGGAAAAGACCCTGATGTTGGGAAAGATGGAGGGCACAAGGAGAAGGGGACGACAGAGGATGAGATGGTTGGACAGTGTTCTCAAAGCGACTGGCATGAGTTTGGTCAAACTGCGGGAGGCAGTGGAGGATAGGGGTCCCTGGCGTGCTCTGGTCCATGGGGTCACGAAGAGTCGGACACGACTGAACGACTGAACAACAACAATTACTACATTCCAATCATGAGACTCATCCCACCAGGTTTCAGTGATGCCTATTATGTCGTATTTAGTTTGCTGTACCAAGAGCTCAAGTTCATCTTGTTTATTTCCCATGCTCTGTGCATTAGTATACAGACATTGAAGACCATTGATCATTCCCCCTAGTCTCTTATTTAAGGATTTTTCCTCCCGGTGTGCCACTAGGTCTGCGTGCTGTTTGCTCCATTTGGTCCTTGACATTTGGATGATCATCTTCAGCACTTGATAGACTCCTACCTTCAGGACCACTGTCTCCCTCCCCCACATAAGTCAGTTTAAAGCCCTCCTGATGAGGTTTTTGAAGATTGTTGGCAAAAACATTCCTCCCAACCCTTGTGAGGTGCAGCCCATCACTTGCCAGAAGTCCATCTTCAAGAAACTGCAGACCATGATCTAAAAATCCAAACCATTCCTGCTTGCCCCATTTGCGAAGCCAGTTGTTCACTTCCCGTATTTTTCTCTCTCTCCCTGGGCCACGTCGTTCAACTGTGAGGACATAAGATGACAATTGGTGCATTTAATTGCTTCAACTTCCTGCCCAGAGCCTCATAATCACTTTTGATCTTCTGGAGGCCATGGCTTGCAGTGTCATTGGTTCCCACATGGACCAAAATGAAGGGGTATTTGTCAGTGGGTTTTATGATTCCTTGCAGCCGTTCCAAGCATCTTGGATCTTGGCCCCTGAGAGACAGCACACCTCCCAAGACGTCTTGTCAGGCCCACAGATCACTGTTTCTGTACCCCTCAGTAGGGAATCCCCTATCACCACTACACGCCTCCAGTTTGGTGTAGTGGTTAAGAGCGGCAGACTCGTAATCTGGGGAACTGGGTTCGTGTCTGCACTCCTCCACATGCAGCTGCTGGGTGACCTTGGGCTAGTCACACTTCTCTGAAGTCTCTCAGCCCCACTCACCTCACAGAGTGTTTGTTGTGGGGGAGGAAGGGAAAGGAGAATGTTAGCCGCTTTGAGACTCCTTCGGGTAGTGAAAAGCGGGATATCAAATCCAAACTCTTCTTCTTCTTCTTCCTCATAGGCTTGGTCGGGATTCTTCCATGTGCTGTCTCTTCCAAGGTCACCTGCATATTCCCAGAAGACTGACTTTGCTGCTCGTCTTCATATTCCTGATCAATTGTGATGAGGGAGAGATCTTCAAATGGAGTCTGTTCTTCGTCTTCCATGTTAAGGGAGAGCACTTCAAATCGATTGTGTAGTTCTAAACACTCAGAATGATCCCTGGGCCTTCTACTTCTGAGTCACATTCCTCCATACATCTGGCTCCTGTGTTGGGGAACTGACTGAAATAATATAAAGGCGGCTACAAGCCAAGTGGATAACGAGCTCTCTCGGCCGATTGCCAGGAAGCCATTCTCGGTCCGGCGCGCTTCCAATGACGCGAGTAATTAACAGTCTTAGCAGAGATAGCGCAGCGTGCCCCTGAAGTGTAAGTCCAATTAAGGCTTCTGAACACAATAGTTCTATTCTAAGTCATCTTTTATTGCAGTATTATATACAACATCCGAGAGCACATCGACTCCTCCATCTTGCCTTATAGCACACACAAATCAAAACCCGACACAGTTACAATAGCAATACAGAAACAGCAAAGCATCCAGAGTTCAGAACGTCACTTCCTGTGCAGAGTTAACCCTGTGTTAACCTGATTCTACAACACTGACCTCCTCCTCAGGGATGTCCCCTGTCTCCTCCTTGGTGCAGACATTATGCTCTGCTGCATCCAAGAAAAGCTCCAGCTCTTTAATTCTCTGGAGCATAGATACATGGGCCTGAAGTTGCTGGACCTTGTCTTCTAGTAGGGCAACCAACTTGCACTTGCTGCAGGTGTAGCTGTCCACATCCTTTGGCAAGAATAAAAACACTGCGCAGGAATTGCAGGTGACTGCAGTTGACCCCTCACCCTCCATCTTGAAAAGCTGAAGTCAGGAAAAAAAAGAAGCCTAGGTCTCCCCCAATAAACTTTTGAGACTATCTCCCCTAAATTTAAAAGATGGCTCAAACTGCACGGGCCGCTAGAAAAACAAGCACAAGCACACAAACAAATAAAGATTGTGTGCTTATTTGTTTCCTTATCACACACAGCCCCAAAAAGACAAACCCACAAAACCTACAGAGTGTTCTCCAAGCTCAGCTCACCTTGTGCTCCCTCCTCAGTCGCTGTACTCCAGGCACTGACTAGCTCCGCCCACCTGACTCACCAGAAGCCCCTCCCCCTCAGACCATGTGCTCAGGGAGAGCACATGGCCAGAAAAAAACACACACACAAGCCTGGACAGTCACACAAATCCAAGAGGCAGAAGCCCTTGTGCTCCCTCCTCAGTTGCTGTACTCCAGGCAATATGTGCCTCAATACCGGGTCCGGACTGGCATTCCCGCACTCTGGCTTCCGGGACAGTGTGTCAGCTCCTCTATTTTGATTGCTTGGCATGTTGTTGTTGTTGTTCAGTCGTTCAGTCGTGTC